>CAIGQQ010038783.1:182863-213940 GCA_903798035.1 Danio albolineatus | reverse complement strand
TTATTATTATTATTATTATTATTATTATTATTATTATTATTATTATTATTATTATTATCGTATTTAGTCATTTTATTAAAACCATTAGATATTATTACTATTAGATACTATTAGATAGATAGATAGATAGATAGATAGATAGATAGATAGATAGATAGATAGATAGATACTAATTTTATCTCAAATTTCTTGCTCAAAAACTATTTTCTTTTAAATAATATTGCCAATATTAGTTCTAGTTAATCAAGTAATCATCACATACACAAGAGTGGCTATTCATTTTCTTTAATTGATTGACAGATTGATTGATAGTTTTTCTAAGTGATTATCACTATATCAATAACCTAACAAAATATGATAAAAGTTGTTTCATTTACTTATATCTTTATTTGAACAATTTAAAATTACTGTTCTTAATTTTCAATTGTTTTTGTTCTTAAATTGTTTTAAAAGTAATTTTTTTATGTTTCATTTTGTTTATTTTTTATTTAGGTAAGTATTCAAAAAAGTTTAGAAAAGTAATAACATGAACAATAGCAAGCTGTGCAGAGAATAATGTTGTGTCAGACATGAACTGTGCCAGCATCACATGACTGAATAGGGGCCCGCATGGGTTTTCCCTCAAACAACTCAGACATATTATAAATCATTCCCTGTATGAATTAAATGAAAGTAATATGACATAAATTAAACTTACAGTTACACTCATAATGAAAAAAGAAAACAAAAGCTGATAAATAACAGCAAATAGTAAACTTATAATATGTGAATGCTAGTATCATCCTCAAAAGCTGGACACACATTATCCTAAGACTGGAAAGGACTAGTTTACAAGAAGCAGAAGAATATGTAAACAATTTAATATAGAAAATATCTTTAAAAAAGTTACATTTTTGAGTTTTAAAAAACACTTTCTTTCCTTTACTGTGCTTCTACTACATTGCCCTTTTTTATAACACACCACACTACAGCAATTGCAGAGGACTTTAAATATACTGTAACTGTTTGTAGATCCAGACATAAGACAGACAGAGACATTTAATGCTTCTAATCTCTTGGAAAGGGTCTGTGTTTTTGAATTGTTTGAGAACAGTGTCTCAGTGTCAGTGCTAAATCTCTTTGTGTATTTTAACCCTGGATCCTGTGAACACTAGTTGCACAGTCCAAAAAATATCCTTAAATACAGACCAGTCTCTTTGCTTTCAGATCAAGTCTTACTTTAACCAGGTACTAAAGGAGTAGCTCATTAAAAAATGAAAATTTAGGCAATATTTACTTGCGCTGATGCTGATCTAAATCTATCCTTCTTTCTATTTAGTGTTTAAACCAAAAGTATCAAAGAATGCTACAAAGAAAGGTATAACATTTTCAGATTGCCATATCATCTGACAGTGTTTTCTTAAAATTTTGAAAATATTGTATCATATCAAATTAAATGCATGTTGTGCTGCTGCCTAAAGTTGTCGATTAGGTGGTGATGTTAGTAGCTGTGAAAATTAACTGTAATAAATTTACTGTTATCCGCACCACGGTGGTGTAGTGAGTAGCACGTTCGCCTCACAGCAAGAAGGTCGCTGGTTCGAGCCTCGACTGGGTCAGTTGGCATTTCTGTGTGGAGTTTGCATGTTCTCCCCGTGGTTGCGTGGGTTTCCTCCGGGTGCTCCGGTTTCCCCCACAATTTCAAAGACATGTGGTACAGGCGAATTGGGTAAGCTAAATTGTCCGTAGTGTATGGATGTTTCCCAGAGATGGGTTGTGGCTGGAAGGGCATCCGCTGCGTAAAACAAAATGCTGGATAAGTTGGCGGTTCATTCCGCTGTGGCGACCCCGGATTAATAAAGGGACAAAGCCGACAAGAAAATGAATGAATGAATGAATGAAATTTACTGTTAATGTGAATGATAATAAGGAAGTTGCTGAAACTTTCATTTCAGTATGTTGATGTAGTTCCAACTGAAACAGGATATTAAGTCGGGTGTTTGTTTTTTTTTTGCGCATCATTTCATTCATTTATTCATTTTCTTTACAGCTTAGTGCCTTTATTAATGAACCACCAACTTATCCAGCATATGTTTAACACAGCGGATGCCCTTCCAGCTGCAACCCAACACTGGGAAACACCCATGCACTCATTGCAGAGATTAATTGTTAACTTTAAGAATAAGAATGAACACTATCAAAATAAACATTGTAAATTCAGATTTTACACAGATAATAAAGTTTATACATTTAATAGTTCACAATTAATGCATAATAAGCTAAATATCGTCTTTAAATTGCCATAGGCCTTAGCTATAGGTCTTACCTATGATACACAAAGCTATTGTCAATTGGCACAACCTTACCATGTGACATACTGTATATAAGTGTTCTGGAGGTATACAATTGATTTTAGTGGAAAATAAAAAAAACTGAAATTTGATTTCAAACAGAAACAGATTTAGTCCCAGTTGGATTTTCATGTTTGCCTAGTGTGGCACAGCACTATGACAGACTTTTCGAGCTGGACTAGAAGAGCCTTTGTGACATCTGTTAGTTTCACCATAGCTGGTTAAATGGAAGAACATTATTTGTTTGTTTGTTTGTTTGTTCGTTTATGTGTTTTTTGTTTGTCTGTTTGTTTATTTGTTTGTTTAACTAAATATATATACACTGATAAAAATGTTCTACTCTATTTACTTAAAAAATGTAATTAATTTTTTTTGCATAACTTTATTATGTAGATGAAACAATACTAGACCTTGTAGAACTTACTGAATTTTTATATATGTTGAAATAAAATTTTCACATAAACTTAACTCACTTTTTCTATTTCTCTAACCATTATTTTGTGTGTGGGATCTACATAACCTAATGAGTTATAAACTTGCATTTTGTATTGAAACCAACATCTTTTTTTTAAATAGTCTATATTACAAATTTTAAGTAGGTGTAGACTACTCATACAAAATATTACACAAAGCTGGCATTTTTTGTAAAGAAATGACAGGTTATGTGAAAGTTGACAGGTTTTATTTAAAAAAAAAATTCAGCAATATACAGTACATTTCAACATTTTTTACTCTGTCAAAACATATAAAATGATGGAGTACAAAAAACTTAAAATGGATGGTACAAATTATTTTCTGCACAATAGTGCTTGTGTTTATTAATCCTTAACCGCAACCAAAATAGTAACATAAGCATTGTTAACAAGCAAGTGAAAAATCTTCACAGAAAGTGAAAATCTTTTTGGATTGGACTTTTAAAAAAAATGCATTCTACTAAACATATGCCCTATATTAATTGGTAATGCCGTAAATAAAATTACATTCAGACTGTGCAAAAACAAACAAACAAAAAAATCTCACTTTACAAGCACAGGGATAGTTCACTTAAAAATAGAAATTCTGTCATCATTTACTTACCCTTTACTTGCTTCAAACTTTTTTTCTTCTTCTATTGAACACAAACAAACATTTGTTTTTCCTACTGTGTAAGTCAATGGTTACAGGTTAAGCTTTCAAAAATGTTCCTTAGTGATCAACAGAAGAAAGAAACAAAGGTTTGAAACCACATTAGGGATAGAAAACAGTGGATTTTTTATTTCATTTTTTGGTGAACTAACCCTTCAACTGACCCACAAGTATGGTACAAATGTAAAAATGCTTTTGGTGAACCTGAAGACTCTGAACAATACAATTTACCTGAAATGACACAATATAATTCCGCTGTACCATCAACAATGTCTGTATGGCTTTTAGGCCAATAAGCTGACCTTGAGATCGTGGACGTTGGATAACATGTTAGTGTTCATCCTCAAGCTCGAAGAAGCCCTTATGAAAGACCTCAAATGTGTATTTGAGTTTCATTGGATTGTTTAGTTCCAATGCATAAATGAAGCCCATGAGGTACAGTAGGTGCAAGAATATGCTCCAAAATGGACATCTGTTCTCTCTGTGGCTATTTCAGCTTTCTTGTGACCGTCATCCCTGGATTGGTTGACCACAAAGATGTTGAGTACAAGTGAACTGAGGTGCTCTTGAATGGCTATGGAATCGTAGTCATCTTAAACCTGTTAAAAATACCAGAAATAATTATTTTATATTTGCAAATGTAAAGAATGCACATGGTTTGCTCTCCCTCCAAACTATACTATCCTAAGATATTTTACTTACTTAAACTTTAAAATGAACTTAAATAGTCCACCACAAGACAAAAACAGGTAACACTTTATTTGGATGGTCCATTTGAATATTAGTAGACTGTCTACTTAATATCTGCTGATACTGACATTCAACAGACATTTAACTGACTATATGAAACTTTGCAAGTACATGTTAACTTACACTAACCCTAACCCCAACCCTAACCCCAACCTAACAGTCTACTTGTAGTCTAATGAGAATTAAAAACAGAGTTTAAATATTAAAACAGCCCACTGCAAAAGTTTACACACCCTTGGTTTTTAATGCGTGTGATTTCCAAATGATCTACGAGTGTTTTTTCTACTTTATGGTGGTTGTTCATGAGTCTCTTTTGTTAGTTGTTCAAATTAGAGTAAAAACAAATCCGCCATTTGCAGCACATGCTGCCACATACCATCCTTACCGTTTATGCTAGTAAATCCATATAAAGCACAGTTCTTTTTACAGTTTACAGCTGTCTTTGTTGCTGTACAATGTCAAAACTGTTGTAAAACAAATGTTAATGAACCTATAACTAACTTTAATCATTTGATTCTTACCTTATTGAGTCCGCATGTCCTTCTTCTTTCAAATGCAGGGGGTTTCCTAGCCAAACACGAAGGGATGTAGTTATTTTGTAAATTAAACAAGGTTATCTTATGTTGTCTACGAGTACAAAAAATGTTTGTCTGAGATTACGTAGAAAAATTGAGTAAATAAAAAAAATTACAATGTCTTGTTGTTTGAACAAACCCAGATGAATTCAAAACTACATTTATTCATATAAAGCTACGAACTTAATATTTTTTGTTGATTTCACCAATAAAACCACATAATATTTACAAGCACTCAGAATCATTTTTTTCAGTGTATATATATATATATATATATATATATATATATATATATATATATAAAACCAGAACATCTGATCACCATCCATAATGCTGTTTACATTACACTTCTGTTAGGCAATGACTGACGCATTTGTATTACATTCCAGAGATCTCCGTTATCAGCACCACTATGGAAAATTAAACCATATTTGTGTGGACTGGCCTGGAGAAATGCTTAAGCTAAAGAGAAACATTCAACTCAATAGTAGAAAACAACATTTTTTTAGTATTCAATTCTGTAATCACATTATAAAACAAATGCCATTTCAGCTGATTGCAACCATTAAACATATGACATTGTTTAAGTAATTAACAAAATAGTTGCTGAATACTGTGATTACTGTAATTTAGAAAAATGTAGTAAAACTGGTTTTCACAAAAATAAACTTAAAATAGAAAACTTCATTAATTTAAAGAGGTGTTTGCATTTATTTATTAATTTAAATAAATGTGTGATCCCTGGCCAAAGTGGCATAATCTGTTTCCAAGAAAAAGAGCATTAAAGTTAATAAAAAAACAAAAATGCAATTTCTGTTTATATATATATATCTTTCCACACGCTCAATTGCCAGGTCAGTTCTTGCAGCTATAGTTGAGCTGTGACTTTAGCCTTGTTTCTGTGCAGATTGTTTAAAATTTGAAGAATTGTTGTTTTTTTTTTTCAAGCTCAACATGTGAAGGCAATCCTTGTATTTTAAGGTCATTTGATGGCCAGATGTGTCATATATCACTGAAATATAGCATGTAATGAGACTAATGATGGTTCAGATGTGTTTTAAAATATAAAATATAAATATAAAGTAGCGTCAGTTGAATCTCGGCTGGGTCAGTTGGCATTTCTGTGTGGAGTTTGCATGTTTTCCCCGTGTTTGCTTGGGTTTCCTCCAGGAGCTCCGGTTTCCCCCACAAGTCCAAAGACATGTGGTATAGGTGAATTGGGTAAGCTAAATTGTCCGTAGTGTATGTCTGTGAATGTGTGTGTATAGATGTTTCCCAGTGATGGGTTGCAGTTAGAAGGGCATCCGCTGCGTAAAACATATATGCTGGATAAATTGGCGGATCATTTTGCTGTGGCGACCTCAGATTAATATAAGGACCAAGCCAATGAATGAACAAATGAATATAAATGAATAATATAAATATAAAATAAATATATAAATTAAATATAAAACAAAATTTTAAAATATTCTTTACATTTTATGTCAAAAGAGTAAATCACATATATTCTGTATGTCATGTTTTTTTGTGCAAAACCCAATTTTATACATCAAAAAACACTTGGAATGTATGGCAATTGTCATATAAGAGCATTATGAGATTTTTATTTTATTTAACTTTATTTGAGATTTATTTTTTATTTTTTTTGGAGAACATCTGCCCAGATGTGCATTCCTTGCTTCCAGAAGGTTTACATACTGTAAATACTAGTAAACGGAATGCAAACACAAGAAAATAAAACACACTCAGGTTCTCCTCTAAATGCAAGAAAAGTACTATGCCTGTAAAGTTTGTTTGGCACTGGAATGCAAGACTCAATCCCCTCTAACCCAATCCTCTCTGGTTTTCCAACTTGCCAAGTTCTGTTCCTCATTCGGCACACTCATTTCCAACGCATATTTCAGCTCGCATTATGAGTGGCTGTAATCAATTTCAAATTAAATCGGAGTGCTCTTTGTTCTGTCAGGGGAAAAGGGCCTCAGCGAAGAGGACGTGGTGGACTATCTCACTGGCACTCTGACGGTGCGTTAGCTTTCAACTGCTCCAGGATTTAACTTGCTTGAGGCCCTAGATGGGATTTCATACAGTACATCCAACAAAAGAAGTTTTTATATGTATTTGCATAGGATCAGTTTCGTTATGAAAAAATATGTATAAAAAGTATATATATATATATATACATACATACATACCACACACTGGACAGTTATTGGGTGACTAATTAGGCAGTTTCATGCTTCAATTTGTCTCATTTTCCATGTTCCAGCTGTAATGGATATGTCAGGATCTGGTAAAGCCCTGTAGTTGGGAAATGCGGTAATTATACTGAAATAGAGGCTGTTTGTCTGGGTCTTTGATGTCCATTTAGTGAAATGCAGAACATGGTAATGTTGTGTAAGAAGGGCTTTTTTGTGTGCATGCTTGAATATATTATCTCTTATTTGCCTTACTTTTCATTATTTTTTTTTTTCTTTTCCATATGATTTGTCTTTGGAAAACACAGGTTTTTAAACATGTACACTATCGTCACTTGAAAACATTTCCATCTGGGATTTAAATATAGCGTAATCTGTACTGATTGTTCCATATGGTGGACAATTGGCTTGGCATAATGTATATGGCATATGCAAACAGTAAATTGTTCAAAGATGTCAGTAGATATAGTTATAATATAACAAATCATTAGAATAAATGCTGTTCATTTGAATTTCTGTTTATAAAAGGATTCCATACAACTTATTAATAGCAAAATAGTTTTTAATATTGCTAATAATAATAATTCAATAATCAGCATAAAGACTGATTTTTGAAAAATGATGTTAGAATAAACACTGAAAAATAAAGAGTAATCAGGCTGAACATTCAGCTTTGCTTTACAAAAAATGTATTATAATTTTAAATGTATCAAAATTATTACTACTACTACTACTACTACTACTACTAATAATAATAATAATAATAATAATAATAAAAGTAAAAATATTATTATTATTAACATTATATATATATATATATATATATATATATATATATATATATATATTAGGGCTGTCAAAATTAGCGCGTTAACGCTCGCTGATTAATTGGAAATATTGAACGTGTTAAAACAATTTTACGCATTTCACGCAGCGGCAGTTTTTTTCATATTTCCTGTTGTGGCCGACGTGTGTTCAGGGCCGGCGCATCCACAGAGGCGACCTAGGCGGCCGACAGAATAGTGAGCGAACCCCCCCTCCCTCGGCGAGTATAGCCTCGAGGTGCGCGTGCTCTCAGCGGAGGCGCGCGATGTGGCGCCAGGCGAAAATATAAATCCAGCTTAATCCGCGACACCTACTCCATCCCTCCTGGTCCACACGTTCATCCACGAACCGGTCACTTTCTTTTTCACTTTCGGGTTGAGGGCGGCGCGATGATGAACGCGACCGTGCGCGTTGATGACGCTGAAGGGAGTCGCTTATACCATGTGAGCTCGCTGTACTGCCCGCGTTGTCTGTGTGTGTGTGTGTGTGTGTGTGTGTAAGAGAGTGTTTGTGTATGTGTGGATATCCTTACAACAAGATTAAACGCCTAACATCGCAGACAGTCGCTCAAAGCAGTTTAGAATTTAATGTTTAGAGATGGCGTGACCAAAGTCCATGTAAGAAGTCTAGCCTATAGTCTTTAGTACGTGACTTTGATCCTTGGTGCTTCTTGCGTCCTTGTCACAGCACCAGTGGCACAGAAATTAAGCACCGATCGGTGATTCTGCTTGTGAGAGACTTTTCTCACTCTTAGGTCACATCTCAACAGACTGGACTGTCTTAGCAACTACCAAAATGCTAAGGAGGACTAAGCACAATTGTTTCTACTTTATAATTAATTTTCTCAACTCACAAAACAACTTTACAATGAATACAATTGCTTGTATTCAATACTTTATTATTATTATTTTTTTATCCAATTTCCATATTTGCAATGCCTGTATTTTTTGTAGTTCACATAGAATCCAACATGGAAATAATTTTTGTTTGTTATTGGCATTGATTGTTTTAAAATTCAAATGGCACTTACATGCCTGTGTTTTTGTTTTATTTTATTTTATTTTCTTTTATTTTCTTCCACCCTGCACACTAGGGTATATGTGCACGCGCTGACCCAGCTGCACGAGGGTGGTTTTGACCCAGGTTGGTTACAAGCCCCGCACCGCACCCGACTGAGCTCCACGGACCTCAAATCCGCTGCGTGTGCCCTGGCTAGGACAATGGGCACATTAGTGGTCCAGGAGCGCCACTTCGGGCTAAACCTGGCAAAAGATATGCAAAAGTTAGTCGACAAAGTTCGCTTTCTTGACTCTCCCATATCCCAGGCTGGCCTGTTCGGCGACACCGTTGGTAGATACACCCAGGAATTCAAGGCGGTGCAGTCGGATACGATGGGCTGAGGTTTCTATCGGCGGGAAAGTAAAACCGCTCCCACCCCCCGCCAAACCATCCACATCCACTGCTTGTCGCCGAGAGCCCACGTCTGCGAGAGCTGCTCTGCCCCCGTCCAGATGGTAGCGCCGAGCACCTTGCGGGCAACCAGCGCTCCCCGCCACAGGGCACCGTTAAGCCCGGTAAAACGGACCGCAAAGCGCTCCTGTGACGGGCCATCTGGAGACTTGCTCTCTCCCCGGTGGAGGGCCGGGCTTTTCACCCAACGGCGCTTAAACAAAACGCCACCAAATCTCAGAGAGAGCATATTTCCCTTCCCCTGATGTGACAGCCCGAACACTGCCAGTCTGGGACATGATGCCTTCCAGCTCGTAGGATCGGTGCACTTCGCCAGTGGCTCGCGAGCTGTGGGAGGACGGTCTCCTTTCTCTCACACCTCCAGCCCCTCCCCTCCGGAGTCTGGGTGCGAGGTGAGAGTGAATCTCTCGCCTCCAGCTCTTCCGCGGGACCTCTTAGCGCTCTCCGGATCAGCACTCCCACTCCGCGCTGCCCCACTGCTGGTACGTCAGCGATTGTAGCGATGAAGCCATTAGCGAGGGCTCTGCCTGCCTGGTTAGCGCGGGCTGGCCCTTCACAGTGGCTCATACGCACAGTCAGACTCAGCTACGCGATTCAATTCGTGAAACGGCCTCCCAAGTTGACGGGTGTGTATCTCACCACGATCAGCCCTGTGCCTGCCACTGTCTTGCGAGAGAAGATTGCTGTCCTCCTGGCGAAGGATGCAAACTAACCGGTCCCTCCAGCCGAGATGGAGAGCGGGTTTTACTGCCTGTACTTCATCGTACCCGAAAGAGAGGTGGGCTACGGCCAATTCTAGATCTGCGCATTTTGAGCCGCAGTCTGTACAAGCTGCCGTTCAGAGTGCATACGCAGAAGCGCATCCTCTGGTGCGTTCGTCCTCGGGATTTGTCTGCAGCAATAGACCTGAAGGACCTGTACTTCATGTCTCCATTCTTCCACGCCACCGTCAGTGTCTGCGGTCTGCGTTTGAAGGGTGAGCCTGGCAGTATAAGTCCTCCCCTTTGGGCTCTCTCTGTCTCCGCAGGATTCACCAAGTTCGCGGAGGGTGCCCTGGTGCTTCTTCGGCCCGCGGGCATCCGCATACTCAAATTTCTTGACTGGCTGATTTAGCGTTCACGGGATTAATTGATTACGCACAGAGACAGGGTGCTTTGGTGCCTCGACCTTTTGGGGCTTCAGGTCAACCGAGAATAGAGCAAGCTCGCCCCCGTGCAGAGCATCTCCTTTCTTGGGTTGGAGCTGGACTCGATCACCATGACGGTGCGCCTCCACCGAGAACGCGCCCAGCTGATGCTGACCTGTCAGAGAGAGTTCGACAGTGAAACTGTGGTCCCACTGATATTATTCAGAGGCTCCTGGAGCATATGGCACCCGCAGCCACTGTCTCGCGGCTTGGGTGCTCCATATGAGACCGCTTCAGCATGAGCTTACGATCGGGTCCCAAGACGCGCATGGCACGCGAGTGTGCACTGGGTGACTGTCACCCCGTTGTGTCGCCGCGCCCTCAGCCTCTGGATGGACCCTGCGGGATGCTTCCAGTTGTGCTGGGGGGCCGTGTGGTGGGGGCATGCAGCTGTGGTAGGAACCTGGTTGCATTGGCATTCTAATCGCTGGAGCTGTTGGCAGTGTTTCTCGCACTGCGCCGTTTTTTCACTGGTGTTAAGAGGGGAAACACGTGCTGGTGGACGGACAGCACGGCGACGACAGCGTATATCAACCGTATGGGGCGTATCCGCTCTCGCTGCATGTCTCAGCTCGCTCGCCGTCTGCCCCCCCGGAGTCATACGTGGTTCAATCGCTGCATTCCATTCCTCCCCACCGAGCTTAACCGTGCAGCCGATGCACTCTCACGGCAGTTTCGCCTGGGAAAATGGAGACTCCACCCCCGTCCGTCCAGCTTTTTGGGCTGCGCCTTCTCTTTATCTTAGAGATACGTGCGCTGTCTCGCTTGAGTTCCCCACTTGGCGAACCCTGCAGAGCTACACAGCTGGCCCCAGGGCGTGCGTAATACGCATTTCTCCAGTGAGCCTACTCGTACAGTTACTGTGTAAAGTCAGGGAAGTCGGGGAACAGCTCTTGTATTGCGCCTCTCTGGCCCAATCAGACCTGTATTTCAGCTCTCTCCTCGTGATGGCCCCTCCCTGGCACATCCCCTGGAAGCAGGGGATAGGCACCGTTTGGCACCTGCGCCCAGATCTCTGCCTCACGTATGGCTATAGACGGAGCGCGGAGGACTCAGGTTACCTACCGATTAGGTGGTTAACACCGTCACTCGGGCTGCACCCTCTACGAGGCATGCAACGCCCTAAGTGGAGTCTATTCGCTGTGTGGTTACTTTTTTGCCCCGAGAAGGAACCCCGAACATGCCAGATCAGTTTGATGCTATATTCCTTCAGTTTGCTGGAGCGTAGGCTATCCATCCCGCTCTGAGGGGTTGGCGTTACGAATAAGAAAAATAATAAGCAAATAGTAGTCCATGTCTGTTTGGACTGAACAATAAGTATTTTTGGCACTTAAACATAATTAATGAATTTACAATGAAAATAAATGCAGAACAATCAATAAACAAACAAACAAATACATACATACATACATACATACATACATACATACATACATACATACACAAACAAACAAACAAACAAACAAACAAACAAACAAATAAATAAATAAATAAATAAATTATAGTATTTGTATAATGTAAATCTAAGCAACATTTTAGCTAAGTATTTCCCTTTTAAATTTAACAAGTGTAGTCAAAGGCTGCTGAACCTCTGTCTGAAAGGCACTTTTGACCAACTATATTACTAACTTGTTTGGTATTTTCATTTTGTATTTTTTGTCTTTGGAGTTAAAATGTGTATATTCCATACAAAGTATGAAGCTGACTGGTCAGTTCTTGTCACGTGGCTCGTGGTGCGCTCACATTATTTTTTTTTTATTAGGTGCGATTGAAAAGCGTGAGCGACGTCGCGTCGCATGCACACTGTGAGCACACCACATACTCACTGCATAAACGACACTCCTAATATGTGTGCAAGAAAAAAAAAAGGTGTACAAGCTTGGAAATTTAAACTAGCGCACACTTGGCATAACTTTGTTTAGTTGCAGCAGTTTTGTTCTGTGCAGAAATGTGGTGTTGCGAAGCCTTTATGATTAACTGTGACAAATTAAAGTGGAGTTAATAGTGAAATCGTTTAATCATTGCATGCCTATTACGGAGTCAGTTAATTTTCTTTTTAAGAAATAGATTTTTTCCGAATTTTTAAATACATAACATTGTGAAAAAAATACCATAATGAATGCTTTAGTCATCAAACTTTATCTATTTATTTATTTATTTATTTATCCATTTTTTTTTTTTTTACTTTTTTTTTTAAGATTTTTTTTAAGAGACAGTAGAATCCCAATTACCTCATAAGTGTTGACAAATTTAGACAGATTTTAGGTAGGAAAAATTCTCTTGGCTCGGGCCTGTCATGGCAACCCGCTTTGATTCCGCTTAAGCCTTTTATCTCTGAAGATCTCTTGCTGCCACTCAAATTTAATAAGGAGTTTCAAATGGTTGTTATCCATTTGAGAAATAGCCTCCCTATATACACACTACAAGAATACATGTTTGCTATATAAACGACTTTTATCAGTAAGTACATTCAAAAGATTTTTGTTAGCAGAAGCCTATATTGTGCTTCAGTGCTTGTGTCTGGATGCTGTATGTTTTTTTTTTCTACTCTCATGCCAGAGACTAGCACTCTATGAGGCAAGCATGTTGGAACAGTGGTAACAGAATATGTGTGCCGTTTCCCAGCAGGTGTGAGTCATAGGCACAAAGAAAGTACTTTATCTTCTGGAGCGAAATCCTCTCTGTTTGGGAACCATATACAAATACATATACCTGCAGGCAAAATCTGATACTCCAGCTGTCATGCTGTTTGATGCTTCACAAAACTTTCACCAATGGATCATCTACAGTTTTAGTCGGACCTTTTCTTGATTCAGCCCCTATCACATAAGGTCAAACAATATCACCTCCGCAGGGAGTTGTCAACCTTCAAGAAGACTTGACAAACGACACTGGAGAGCATTCAACAAGCTATTCAGAGCACTTCACAATGCGCTCATGGGGTTTATACTCCCCTTGACTTACTTGGCTGGCGCTGAGTGGATATAATAAGACTGTGCAGATCCAATGCCAAACAGGACACAAGAAACAGGCTGCTGGTCTGAGCTTTGTGTCATCTGACATTTATTTGCCTTCGCTCGTTTGCTGAAATGACAGGTTGGCGTTGTGGAGCTTTGCACTGTTCGTGATGTGGTAGCTTGTCGAAGTGAGCTTTGGCCCATACGGCCTCCAAAATTACATGCAGTGGGACTGTGGCGCCATTTTAAATGCCAAGAAGCCAAGGCTGGTGTTGAGCTGTCAGTGTCGATGTGGTTCTTCTGCGGAGAGATGCTCTAATTCCTTGAATGCAGCTTTCGAAGAGCAGGTAGCGGATCTCACTTGGTTGTTGTTGGGTCATTGAATGCTTCCAAGTTTGGTTGTAAGTGTGACTCACAACTGCGGTAAACGAAAAACCTCTTGTTCGAGGTAAATGACTGGTGTTCTTCACAAGAAACCCAGAACTTCCATGAAAGGCGCTGTTTCCTAGAGAAAGTTTGTGCCATACCAAGTTGTAATCAAGTCTTCTGGCCATGTTTGGAACCGCAGAACAAGGCAATCAATCAGTTGGTGATGCCTTTGTCCTTTTTGTTTAATCCTGTGTTGAGTAAAGTGAGGGTAAGTGTTCACGCACAGTCTACCTTTAAGCAGAACTGGCTGAGGCTGCAATTCTCCTGGGAAACCAGCCAAAAGCTCAGTGAATAGCTGGCATCTGGTAGCCATCTTATCCTGGCCAGTGCCTGAGGAAATTCCAGTCTTGAGTGGCTGTGATAGCTTGTGTAGAGCGTTGCTTCATGACCTTATCCTTATTTTGCGTCAAGCTGATGTCTGTTTTCAAAACCAACTCCAAATGCTTGTAATTTGGCCTTCTTGCAAAGTCTTTTTGGCTGTATCGGTCAAACTGCACAAACATTGACTGTGAAAAGTCTACAAACATATGCTGGTTTCTCTCTTTGACTCATGAGATCATCAGTTTGCTACATGTAAAGGAGCATCTTTGGGGAGGCAACTTCAAGTATGCATTGGAGTTTATTTGCTTTCTGTGTTGTTACCCAGGCTATATTTACTTCTGTGCTTTCTTGGGATGGAACACATTAAAATCTTATGTTTTTGTTGTTGTTTAATGTTAGAAACCACAAACATAAGGACAAAAAATCCTAGACTTTACCACACACAGATTTCAAGTTGAACATAAGGAATCTTGCTAAACCCCTTAAGACTTGGCAACAAGGCAAATAAATAAACCAAAAAAATAATAAGTATTCACACTGTTGCCACAAATCGACAAGCTATTGTTTTGTTTTATATGGTAGTCTCTGGCTTATATGTGTGCTTTTTCTCTGGGTTTCCCCACACAATGATTTCTGATCATAAATTTTCATCATGTTGAAATCTTCATCATTTAGGATGATCCTCTGACTTTCTTCTGAGCACATTATCTTAACACTTCTCACACCATAGGAACATCTGATGAAGATAATCTTTAGATCAACAAAGATCTTGGTACATTACCTACGATTGTAAGAAGGGGAGGTCAAAACATCAAGTCAAAATCAGCCTGACTATCTTGTGGTAATGCACATAGTATACTAGCTTTTCAAGCCTTGCAGAAATCTTTCTGGAGTCTTTCACACCTTTCTAGCATATTGATTTTTCTTTTTGATCTTCAGCCATATTTGTCGTAGATATTGGCCAGTCTACCTGGTTTGGCAGGTTTGTGTGTTTGATCTAAACCTTAAAGGATTAGTTCACAAAAAAAGATTAACATTCTTTCATCCATTACTCATCGTTCCAAACCATCATTCTGACCTACTTTCCTCCATAAAACTCAAAAACAGAAACGACTGGTAATTGTTGGTGGCACTTTATGTATTTGGAATTGGGCAACTGCATGTCAATTACCAGTCATTAGAGTGTTGTAGACTATCTGCCTTTCTATTAACACCATATTTTCATAACATTCTAGGCCCTGTTTACACATTTATTAAAATACAGTTTTGTTGAGCTAAGCACAAGTGGATGACACAAAGTACAGGTGTAATTAGGACATTACACATTTTGAGAAAATTTTCACTACATTCACAATTAATTCTGTTTGCAATAGTAATTTAGATCAGTGTTTCTCAACCACGTTCCCGGAGGCCCACAGTTTACATGTCTCCTTAACCAACCACACCTGATTCTGATCATCAGCTAATTAGCAGAGACTGAAAGACCTGTAATAGCTGTGACAGACAAAGGAGACATCAAAAACATGCAGTGTTGGTGGTCCTCCGGGTACGTGGTTGAGAAACACTGATTTAGATGCTCATGTGATCGAGTGCTATTGAAAAGCCTCCAAAGATCACCTACATTTCAACTAATTCTCAGTGGGCATGTGTATAAAGTGTGTGCTAGCCTCATTGGATTTAAACCTATTTAAAATCATAAGTTTGATTTAAGTGGGAACTTTATAAAGCTATGTAATCTCACCAGCCCTAATTAAGCCAGCTGGTGTTTTGCAGCTGATGGAGCAAGAATGTTAGTCATTCTCAGTCTTAATATTGTTTTTCTTTGTCTACTTTTATGTTTTTTTTTTTTTTTTTTACTTTTCTTTTTGCATTATTAGATCAAGAGTCAGCTATTTTCAACATTGAATCATTCAGACAGAGTCTAAAACATTTTGAGCTCATCCAACTTAAAGCACTTCCAAAGGCAGTTAAAAATGCACCCGATCTGATTATTTTCACAAGTATTAATGCTCATATGGTCGAATGAATTTAGACAGCCACTACAGACCACCTATCTTGCATATGCAATTAATTCTGGAATTGGTTGGTTGATTTGTGTTTTCAGGAGCCACTGTGGCGTAGTGAGTAGCACATTCGCCTCACAGCAAAAAGGTCGCTGGTTCGAGCCTCGGGTGGGTCAGTTGGCATTTCTGTGTGGAGTTTGCATGTTCTCCCCGTGGTTGAGTGGGTTTTTTCCGGGTGCTCCGTTTCCCCCACAAGTCCAAAGACATGTGGTATAGGCTAAATTGGTAGGCTAAATTGTTCGTAGTGTATGAGTGTGAATGAGTGTGTGTGGATGTTTCCCAGAGATGGGTTGCGGCTGGAAGGGCATCCGCTGCGTAAAACAAATGCTGGATAAGTTGGCGGTTCATTCTGCTGTGGCGACCCCAGATTAATATAGGGTCTAAGCTGAAAAAAAAATTAATGAATGAATTTGTGTTTACATCAGGTTTTGTTCCAGAGATCCAGAAGTTGTTCAAGTGAGTAAGTCTTTGCCTAAGGCATACTGACATTGCTCACAACATACCTTCAGTGTTCCTCCCATGGTAACAAAAATTCCAGTGTGTCTTTGTAAGACTGCACAATAGTTGTTGTCCATCTTGAGTTCATCCTGTATCTTGAGTTTACATCTTACCATTCTTCCTCAAATGGGCAACATATTATTCTCTCCCAGTAGATTCTGACACATCAACATTATTCCAGTCTAATGCTGTATATCTGGGCTCAGATTTTGCAAGCTCTGCCAGTCAGTTATCTGTAAACCACACCTTTATCTGCAGGGCACTGGGTGGTCTTTGTTCAAGTCAAAGAGAGAACACAAGCCATGGTCTCCTGTGTATCCACATCCTGGACTTTTTAGTAGACTCTGCCCATACAAACAAAGTGGAAGATTACTTGCAGCTTTATTTTCTTTCAATCCCTTGAAACTCGTCTCTTGTTGCGAAGATGTGCTTGAACCGCTCTCTTTCTTTTTCCGAAGACCTGCAGTGGACCTGCACCACAGGCAACTCTGGGAAAATGCATCCAATTCTCTTAGACTTAAAATTTTTTTACATAAATGGTATTTTAAGAAAAAATGTAGTTCATCTACATTAGCAAGACATTAAAGAAATGTTTGTTTTTGCATATTTCATGTGTTTATTTATTTCTGTATTTGCTTTGACTTCTTTTTGATCATTTCAAGTAGCTTTGCCAAAACAGTGCATTGACAAAATTTTTGAGTTTGATTTTTATTCAACTAGTCATAATTAAATACAACAATATTAAAGAGTTCGACCAAAATGTTTTCATTAGGAGACAGCCTCAATATTTTTTTTATGATATAAATATCACTTATTCATTTAATTCAATTAATTCATTCATTTTCATTTCGGTTAGTCCCTTTATTAATCCAGGGTCGCCACAGCGGAATGATCCGCCAACTTATCCAGCATTTGTTTTACGCAGCAGATGCCCTTCCAGCCACAACCCATCTTTGGGAAACATCTATACGTTCTCATTCACACACATACACAAGGGACAATTTAGCTTACCCAATTCACCTGTACCACATATCTTTGGACTTGTGGGGGAAACCGGTGCACCCAGAGGAAATCCACGGAACCACTGGGAAAACATGCAAACTCCACACAGAAATGCCAACTGACCCAGCCGAGGCTCGAACCAGCGACCTTCTTGCTGTGAGGCGAACGTGCTACTCACTACGCCACCGTGGCGCCCTTATTTTCAAAATAATGAAATTCTAAATTCTGCTAGCTCAAGAGCTAAAGTTCAACCACATTTGTTTGTCTCGTTGAGCAGGCTCATTAAACACAACAGATTAATGTCAGAAAAGTCAGATTTGTCCAAAGCACCTTCAGCCCATTCATATTTGTGTTGTTGTTTACTCCTGCTCTCCTTTGCAAAGGTGATAATCTAGAGAAATGTCACTCGACTGATTAATTATGTCGTCTGAAATGCTCACCACCTGTGCATGCATGCAGAATAGGAAACAAGTCACAGAAAAATGCATCAAAACCAGGGCAAATATGCATCACATTCCTCATGTGAGCACCTCCATTTGTCAGGTCGTCTGTTTTCCATTCAAGCGTGTTGAATGAGTTGGAATGTGCCAAAGACGGGAATGCTTGTCTATTTTCAGTGTCCTCTCTGCATTTTCCCCTGTAAAAAGACGGCATGTTACTCCATGAGTCATCTTTGCGATCTGTGCTTAGACTTGCTCTGAATTGGTCTTGATAATTAAAGACATAAAACTTCTAAATTGAGTGAACTTGTTTTGGATGGGTGTGTGTTCAAGTCCTTATGATAATGATAGATTTAGTGTTTTTTCACTTCATGTTTACATTGTAAATTTTAAGACAAATCTAAAGAGACAAACGAAAAAACAAACAAAAAAAATCTTTAATTGGATATATTTTATGACAGATCTTACAGACAGCAGTTTGGAAATATGCATATTTGGTATTTATATTAGTCGAAAACTGATCAAAATGTTCAAAGGAGTCAAAATAGTACCATTAATCCATCATTTACATAAAAAAAATAGATCTGCTGAAGGGCTTTGCAATTAATCGAAATCGAATCGCAGTCACAATTTTAAACATTATGATTAGCTAATTGCAAGAGGTTGCAATATGAAATATATTTGTATTATTTAAATTCCCCTACCCAGAGCAAATTTGTGACTGCCATCTGTGTGTGATAGTCTTACTAGCCAATTGAGTAAGCTCAATTGAGTGATGATTGTCTTGCGAAAAAGTCAACTGAAAGTATTGCCAGTGACACTCAATCTAGCAAGCAACAAAAAAGTACAATTTTGCTGTTGTTTCAGCCTTGTTAGTTTGCTGAGTGTTCTGTATTTTTATAATTAGTATTTTGTTTGGATCTCCTATCTCCTAATTTCAGTTCAACTTGTTTACAGAAAGGTTAGGCCATTTTATTTTTGTTTACTGTTTGCTCTAGAGAGAGAGAGAAAAAAGAGTGTTTCATGTCTAATATTTAAAAATACATTTGAATAAAAGTTTAACTTAATATATTTTCTGTTGCTTTTTTTAACTAACACTCTCTGCATTTAAGTATGATACAAATTATTGAGCTGAAGCCTGACTACAAACTTGAATCACAAATCAAATCTAAATCGCAATATCTGTCAAAACAAAAATTGCAATTAGATATTTTCCCCAAATCGCACAACCCTAATCTTCTGTCATTAATGGTGCCTTAATTTAACAAATTATTATCTATACAAATACTTTGTACCTAAATAACTTAAACTATACAGATTTTTGAAAAACAAAAGTAAATAAAATAACCAATTTAATGAATAAAATTGACAATAAAAATTATTGACAGTGATTTAGTTGAGAGGCGTCATTTTACCAGCATAACACTGAAATGCACTGCACTTTGCTTTTCTGGTGAGCATGTGCAGATCATGCATACATAAGTATAGCGGAATATTGAGCTATTTTGAACTTTTGACCAGGGCACACACATGCTAGTTGACAGTGCACAGCAGCACAATTAAGTTGAAACATGATTACATTAGTTAATTAGTTAATTAGTTTAACAGTTTACCAGCTGGTATCCAATCATATATAGGCCATCTTTTCAGAGGTCTTGATCTACTTCTTTGCTGCACACCAAAGTTAAAATGGTTCATCTCTCACACTTATACAAATGAATTGAACTAACAGAGCAAACATAACAGAGTTTGTTTTAAACAAGGGAAATACAGCTTGAAATTAAATGCATCTGCAGTCAGAAACAAAAAGGAATACTTGTACTGAGAAGGTATTGCATTGTTCTTTTTTTCTTTCTTTTTTTGAGCAATACGTCACACAAGGCCACAGGATGTCTTTACTTCTACGCCTTTTATCAACAAAGCCTTTTCAATTTTCCATATACAAACACCGGCAATGGGCGATAAGTTTGTGCAGCAGATGGAGATATAATTGTTGCACATCAGTTGACATTAAAAACGATATTATATCAAAAAATACATTCACAAGAGTGTTATCTTTTGTTATCGCAGCACTGTGAGAGTCGGCCTAACTATTGGCAGGCGTAGCAAACAACCCCATGGAGCAAGCGCTGGAATTCAGTGGAAAGAAACATTAAATGTTGGCGAGACCTGCACATTCTTTTGCACTTTTTTGGCTTTCTTTCCTATTTTGAGGCGACTTGCGTCCCTCGAGGTTCCCCTACTCTCATTTGTCTCTCTTTTTTTTCTGCTTCTGGTCCATTGTCCTTTCTGCACAGTGATTATAGTGACTAAGCACTGATGATTTGATTTGACATTCTGAGAAATGTTTTAAAAGGAGGAGTTCATCCAAAAATGTAAATTTGCCATTTATTGACTCCAACTAGGCCAACTAAGACGTACTTGACTTTAAATACAATATTTAGCTAAAACCGGGGTCTTTTGTTATTCATAAAATGCAAGTAAATATCTATTGGAGCTTTGAGAGTCAAAACAACATATGCAGGATACATTGAGGCCATTTGACGCTGACACAAATCCTTCAAAACAACGAAACGACTTTGTACCTGCACAGGTTTTGTAGTCATTCAATGGTTTGGTTGTAAAGAATTCACACATCACGAAAGATGTAACATGATGTGACAGTTACCTTTGTCAATCAGTACCTGCCTTCAAAATTCATCTACTGCACTTAAACAATGCACACTATACACTCTTAATAAAAGTTCAGAATAAAATTGCATGAAATATCAATCACATTACCCAACTTATCAAACGTAATGACAAATGAGAGTGTTTTTTCTAAAAATAATCTGTTATTTATTTATTTTTAACATGAACGAACATAACTAGATAGGTTAGGACAAATCTAGCAAACATTCATAATTGCTTAAGGATAGAAATGTTGCTGGTATATGAAAAGATCAAATTATCTACTTTTAAAAACGTATTCAAATTAATAAATATAAATTATAGTATTGCTGTTTATAAACTCCAGTTTTGATAATGTACAATGAGGACGTTCTTGTCACGCTCAGAAGGACGAGAGGAGTCAGACATACAAAAAGCAGTGTTTTATTAACTGACTTAAGAATGTCACTAGAAGAAGGCATTAACTTGGACGAATGATAGGGTTAGGGATCCATTCAGGATAGGTATATCTCAGAGTACTTGAAAGTCACTTCCCTGATAGGAGTTGCGAAGAAGATGATCCGTGTGGAGCACAGGAGGGTGTCCAAGAGGAGGATGAAGGTAGGCGAGGTGGAGCGTGTCCATAAGTGATACCCGACGAAGGGCTAGTGGCAGAGTGAGGCTTAAATAGGTGAAGGCTAATAGGCTGGTGATGGTGCACGGCTGGAAGCTGGTCTCGGCGATTGTGATAGAGGAGCTGGTGATGAGTGATGAGATGAGTGAGGAGCTGGGGATGTTACAGTACCCCCCCCCCCCTCCACGGGTGACTCCTGGCACCCTAGAATGACGGCGGGGACAGCCACGACTCCGGGGAGCAGGTTGACTGGGGTGACGTTGGTGGAAGTCATCAAGGAGAGTGGGGTCTAAGATGTCATCACGGGGGACCCACGACCTCTCCTCAGGACCGAATCCTTCCCACTGGATCAAGTACTGGAGCTGGCCATTCCGCCGTCAAGAGCCAAGAATTTCTTCGACTTGGTAGATGGAGTCGTCAAGGACGTTTGGTGGCTCTGGAGGGGGAGGCGTCCGGGGTTCTGCGGAGGGAGAAGAGACAGGGTCAGTGTATGGCTTGAGTAATGAGACATGAAAGGCTGGTGATATCCGGTAGTGAGGAGGAAGGTTGAGACGATAGGTGACTGCATTTATTTGTGAGTGGATGGTGAAGGGTCCTATGTAGCGGGGACTCAGTTTTCGACAGGGCAGCCGGAGGCGGATGTTCTGGGTGGATAGCCACACCTTGTCGCCAGGATGGTACGTAGGAGTCGGAAGGCGACAGCGGTTGGCATTGTCAGTATGCCTCCTGACTGCCCGTTGAAGATGGACATGAGCTGAGTCCCACACCCTCTCGCTCTCCCGGAACCAGTGATCTACCGCAGGCACTTCGGAGGCCTCCCCAGTCCAGGGGAACAAGGAGGGTTGATAGCCCAGGAAGCACTGGAAAGGGGTGAGCCCGGTGGTGGTTTGGCGGAGCGAGTTCTGGGCATACTCGGCCCACGGTAGATACTGGGACCAAGTATTCTGGTGGCGGGCGCAGTATGCCCGGAGATACCGGGAGATCTCCTGGATCTTTCGCTCGGTCTGGCCGTTGGTTTGCGGGTGATACCCGGATGAGAGACTGATGGTGGTGCCCATAAGATGGAAGAAGGCTCGCCAGACCCTGGAGATGAATTGGGGCCCACGATCGGAGACGATGTCTTCGGGGATCCCAAAGTTCCTGAATACATGTTGGAAGAGAGCTTCTGCAGTTTCTAGAGCAGAGGGTAGACCTTTGAGGGGGATGAGTTTGCAGCCCTTGGAGAATCGATCTACCACGACGAGGATGGTGGTGTATCCTCCAGATGGTGGTAGGTCTGTGGCAAAATCGACTCCTAAGTGGGTCCAGGGCCGGCGAGGAATGGGCAGTGGTAGGAGCTTTCCTTCGGGTAGATGGCGAGGAGTAGTGGTGACGGCGCAGACCGAGCATCCCCGGACATACTGGGAGACGTCGGTGGCCATGTTGGGCCACCAGTACCTGGCACGAAGGAGCGAGAGGGTTCGCCTGCTGCCCGGGTGTCCTGAGCCGAGGGACGTATGCGCATCCTCCAGGAGACGGGTACGGAGACCGGCTGGTACGTAGATGAGGTTAGGGGGATGCTCAGGTGGAATAGGCTCTCCCTGAGTGGCGGCACGGATTTCCTCATCCAATCTCCAAAGGATGGGAGCCAAGAACACCGTTGGAGGGAGGATAGGCTCAGGGGTATCAGAAGTAGGGTCAGGTGAGTAAAGGCGTGAGAGTGCGTCTGCCTTGATGTTCTTGTGGCCGGGCTGGTAGGTGATATGAAAGTTGAAGCGGTTGAAGAAAAGGGACCAGCGGGCTTGACGGGCATTGAGTCGGTGGGCATTGCGGAGGTACTGAAGGTTTTTGTGGTCTGTGAGGACAGTAACGGGTGTCTTGGCTCCCTCGAGCCAGTGCCGCCACTCTTCAAAGGCCAGCTTGATGGCTAGTAGCTCACAGTCTCCAATACCATAGTTTTGCTCTGCCGGGCTCAGCTTCCTGGAGAAGTACGCACACGGGTGAAGAGCAGGGGGTTCACCAGACCACTGCGATAGTATGGCTCCAACTCCTACATCCGCTGCATCGACTTCCACCAGGAAGGACTTGGCAGGATCAGGATGACGTAGTATTGGAGCGGAGGTGAATTTGGTCTTGAGAAGGGCAAAGGCCTTATGGGCACTGGGATTCCAAGACAGATCCTTGGCCCCTCCCTTGAGTAATGAGGTTAACGGCGCAGATAGTAGGCTGTAGTTCCTGATGAATCTACGATAGAAGTTCGCAAATCCCAGGAACCTCTGGAGCTCTCTCACAGTCCGAGGTTCCTGCCACTTGGCCATGGCCTCGACCTTCCCGGTCTCCATGCGGACCCCCTCAGCGGAGATCACGTACCCGAGGAAGGAGACGGTGGACTGGTGGAACTCACACTTCTCGGCTTTGAGGAACAGGTGATGCCTACGGAGCCGTTGTAACACTTGAATAACATGGCTTTGATGGTCGGCCAAATTACTAGAATAGATGAGGATATCGTCGATATAAACAATGACAAATTTATGAAGGAGGTCACGGAAGATTTCGTTCATAAAGCTCTGGAAGATGGAAGGACTATTGGCTAGGCCATAGGGCATCACCTGATACTCGTAATGGCCGGTGGGTGTGATGAAGGCGGTTTTCCACTCGTCCCCTTCTCGGATACGGATCAGGTTGTAGGCGCTGCGGAGGTCCAGCTTGGTGAAGATCCGGGCGTCCCTGAGCTCCTCCAAGGCCGCGGGCACAAGGGGCAAGGGATATGCGAACTTCACCGTAGCTTCATTCAGGACACGGTAATCAATGCAGGGCCTTAACCCGCCGTCCTTCTTGGTGACAAAGAAGAAGCTGGATGCAGCGGGAGAAGTGGATGGCCTGATGAACCCCTGATGGAGGGCTTCCTTGATGTATTCGTCCATCGCCTCGTACTCAGGACGTGACAGAGGGTAAATACGTCCGTGGGGTAGTTTGGCATCGGACAGCAGGTCGATACTACAATCACAGGACCGGTGAGGGGGTAACTGTGTTGCTCTTGATTTGCTGAAGACATCGAGGAAGGAATGGTAGGGCTTCGGGATGGAGGACAGAAGGGGTTCCGGTGGTGGTTGCATGGTGGTTGAGTGCACAGGTAGGGCAGGTTGTTTAGGAGTTGGGGCAGTTGTTGTCGTCGAGCGGCAGAGATGGTCACTACACTCAGGACCCCAGGATTGCACCTCTCCTGTGCTCCAGTCTATGACAGGGTGATGCTGGATGAGCCACGGACGACCCAGCACGACATCGACATTAGCTTGAGGGAGGACGAGGAGGATTAGATTCTCTCTGTGGTGAGGAGAAATGAGTAGTGTTACCTCCTTTGTTCGTCTGGTAATCCTCCCATCGCCCAATGGTGAGTTCTGAATGTTCAAGATTTCAAAAGTGGTCTCACTGTAGACTGAGGGTAACCGGTGCTTGGCCAGAAAGTGGGAGGAGATGAAGTTCCCGGCGGCTCCCGAGTCCACCAACACATGCACGGGGAGAGTACGAGAACGAATGATTAGTTTGGCAGCTAGATGAGGCATGTGAGATACGGCAGGAGTTAATGAAAACGCACTCACCATTGGACGAGGGGGACGAACCGGGCAGGCGGCGATTTGATGGGAAGCCTCCCCACAGTATAGGCAAAGTCGGCGTTGGATTCGACGTTGGCGCTCAGCTACTGTCAGATGTCGTGCGTCAGTGAGCATGGGCTCGTCGTGGCTCATCGGTGATGGTGGTGGTGACTGTGGCTGGACAGGAGGTATCCGAATATCAGGAGAAGGTGGGACACAGGCAGACAGGTGTTGAGAGACGGAGATGGCCTTTTTAATAAAGGTTTCAATTAGGGCATTGTCGTCATAAATCACCATCTGTCGTCGGATGTCAGGGTGTAATCCTCTCCTGTAGGCGGCGAGAAGTGCCACTTGGTTCCAGCCACTGCCAGCGGCGAGAGTGCGGAATTTCAGGGTATAATCGTGGATGTTGGTGGTTCCTTGGCGGAGATTAATCAGTTCGTCATGAACCGACATCGGGGTAACAATAGCCCCGAACACTTCCCGGAAGTGGGCAGTGAATGATGCATAGGAGGATAGAGCCGGACTCTTGGAGGTCCAGAGCGAATCTGCCCATTGCAGCGCCTTTCCAGTGAGTAGCGAGATTATGTAGGAGATCTTGGAGGCTTCGTTTGGGAACCGTGGTGAGTTGGCCTCGATGTAGAGCGAACATTGGAGAACGAAGCCGCTACATGTGCTCGGCTCGCCGCCATAGCAGAGTGGATGAGCCAGCGGCGTGTTGGTGATGGAGGGGAAGCTAGGCGCTGCAGCAGATGAAGCGGAGGGCAAATTCGAGGAAGTCATCTTCACTAACTCAGCGAATGGATCAGGGGATCCAGCAACAGTCTTTATGAGACGGGTGAGTGAAGGATTTTCTGATAATGGCGTTGAGTGGTTTGTTTACTTCCGGGAAAGTCGAGGACTTGATCTCTTCAGTTTCTTCGGTCGGGTATCCTGTCACGCTCAGAAGGACGAGAGGAGTCAGACATACAAAAAGCAGTGTTTTATTAACTGACTTTAGAATGTCACTAGAAGAAGGCATTAACTTGGACGAATGATAGGGTTAGGGATCCATTCAGGATAGGTATATCTGAGAGTACTTGAAAGTCACTTCCCTGATAGGAGTTGCGAAGAAGATGATCCGTGTGGAGCACAGGAGGGTGTCCAAGAGGAGGATGAAGGTAGGCGAGGTGGAGCGTGTCCATAAGTGATACCCGACGAAGGGCTAGTGGCAGAGTGAGGCTTAAATAGGTGAAGGCTAATAGGCTGGTGATGGTGCACGGCTGGAAGCTGGTCTCGGTGATTGTGATAGAGGAGCTGGTGATGAGTGAGGAGCTGGGGATGTTACAGTTCTCATGTAACACTCAGCAGCTACATTTCCATCCACCTATTTTTATGCGCATTCTGGATATGTGCATAAAAAAAGAAATAAAAAAAAACATTTTGAAAATGCTCACAAAAAAACAAACGCGCATAACTGAGTACGATAAACTTTATTCAATAACAAAAGATGCGCATAAACTACGGTGGAAACACTTTTACTGAACAAATTATGTATGCAACATTAAACAAAGTCATGTGATTTTGTTATAAGAGATCATGTGATCATAAAAATGTGTGTGAATGGCTGCAGCAGGCTGGTCGCATTGTAGAACATCTAAAATGTTGTTTTGGTCATTCTAAAATGCCTTAACCATTTCAGCATCAGTGTTATTTTATTATTAATTACCTCCAGAATTGTCAAGAGCGTCTGTGCACCACGTTTCACGCCTTTAAATGACATCATGCATTAATTTCCAAGGAATTTATTAAATAAAGAAAAGATTGATGCAGCTTCTCCTACTGCAGCAAAATCTGTTTTTACTTTTGATATTTGGTGTCAGTTAATCAGGAAGTGACAATTTTGTTTTCTTTGACTCGTTGAATGGAAACGCTACTTTGTGATATTCCAGTTTTGCACATGAATATAATTCGCATCTTTGGATGGAAACATAGCTACTGTGTCTCAACGTGTATTGAGCCAAGCTCAACACTGTCTCTATAGTGGCCAGATTTGTGCTAACAACATACTGATGAACAACCTTGGGAGAGGGTGCTGATTGAGACACAGCAAATGCTTTCCAAAACCTGTTTTAAACTCATTTAATTTTCAGTTTGATAATTGTTTTTTACACCCACAATTAAGTATAATTAAGTAACAATTAAGTTTAAACACCCCTTTTGTTGCAACCTGTCTTCCGACTTATACAGTCATATTGGGCATTTGTAATCTTCCTGAAATACAAACCATAGTATTGATACTAAAAAATACCTTATATGCCTTCAATATTTTAGTTTACATGAACTTTTGACGACTAAACTTAAAAAGTGTGTGCTCACCACACAAAAAGTGAATTGTTTAACCAGTAAGGCTTTAAAGCATATAAACCAGCATGCTCTTATCATTATAAATAAGTGTTGTGTCCTGGGAGTCTAACACTACCACCAGTTAATATTTAATGTGAATGTGTCACGCACTAAAGTATTGAAACATAGCAGTGCCATAATTGCAATGTACTGTATACAATGTTTTCCCAGGGATGGGTTGTGGCTGGAAGGGCATCCGCTGCGTAAAACAAATGCCGGATAAGTTGGCGGTTGATTCCGCTGTGGCGACCCCGGATTAATAAAGGGACTAAGCCGAAAAGAAAATGAATGATGTATACAATGTGTACTTTCATAATACTAAAATATTTCTTCAAAAGTAGGTTGCAAAGACATTTAAATCATCCAATATCTAATCATCGTATTGCACACTCCTACTCCTACTTCACACTCCTTTTACAAACAAGTTTTTTAGACCCTTTCTGGATTTTTTTTAGAGGAAGAAACTCTCCTTAGTTAAAATAGCAACAGTGATTAGAGTTAGAATGTTGCTTAGGAGCAGCAATCTTGGTCAGAAGTAGAAAGCAAGGCGGTGCTCTAGGTTTTTGAACAAAGCCATTAGTGTCAGTAAAGAGTCATGGTTGTTTTGCTGTATTGAGGTGAGGTGTATTCTGATGCATGAGCTGTGTTGCACTTGCACATTTGGTATTCTGATGATTCATTTTTGGAGAAGATTATGCATATGTCTTTGTATTCCAGGACCTGATATGCCTGTCTGTGCACAACAGTTGTACATTTTCACTTTTTTAAACTTTATTTTAAATATGCAAACTCAACATCTGGTTGGCATATGCGTGTATGTGTGTAGATGTGTTTGTTTTGGAGTTGAATATTCAAATATGAAAACTCGTGGTGGGAAACATTCTCCAAAACCATCACATTTTCATAAATGGTAATTTTAGGAACATTTGGGACCACTGTGTTACAAGGATTTGTAATGCCGTATAAACAAATGTGAAAATGTGAATGATTGTCTTTCATAGAAGAGGTTTTGCTGCAGGATATTCATAGTGCATAGAAACTGGCATACAATTTGCATTATATATCTATCCAGATTAGGGCTCATTGGACAAATGTCCCTTTACCAACAGTTAGGGTTAACACCAAACACCAAAAATACCACTCTACACTACCTGACAAAAGTCTTGTTGCCAATCCAGGAACGACAAAAAATAACTTGAGTTCTAGTTAATCATTTGGTATCAGAAGTGGCTTATATGAAAGGCAAAGGCCTCTAGATAGATGCTTATTTTACCAAAATAAAATATGACCATTCCTTGATTTTTAATTATTTAATTAGGACAGTCTGGCTTTGCTTAGTCAAAAGTCTTGTCAACAAAATGAATGTACAGTATAGAATATAAAGTCATGGTGCAGTGGAAAAATAATTAATATTGTGTGACTCTGCATCCCTCCATGCTCAATGTTCATGTCTGGTGACTGGGCTGGCCAATCCTGAAGCACCTTGACCTTCTTTGCTTTTAGGAACTTGGAGGCTGAAGTATGAGAAGAAGCGCTATCCTGCTGAAGAATTTTCCCTCTTCTGTGGTTTGTAATGTAATGGACAGCACAAATGACTTGATACCTTAGGCTGTTGCAGATCTCACACTTACTCAGATCTCACCTCACTCTGTAGATCTCTCGCACGCCCCCATACTAAATGTAACCCCAAACAATGATTTTACCTTTACCAAACTTGACTGATTTCTGTGAGCATCCATGTGTATTCCAATAGATCTTCTGCAGTATTTTTAATGATTGGGGTGCAGTTCAACAAATGCTTCAACGGAAAAATCTTCTGCCACTTTTCCAATGGATGAACTAGAAGTCAAGTTATTATTTGTTGCTCTTACAACTGGGATCAATAGAAAGACTTTTGTCAGGTAGTGTATTAGGTATACCTGTCAGGCGGTTTTTCAATACAAATATCAAATCCACCAATCACAAGACCGTGCCTGTCGCGGTGCATGTGTGAGGGTTGGCAACCAAGATGTCTAATTGTTTTTTAAGAAAACAATTAAAGTGTGATATAATATTTATTTTAAACTTAAAATAAAATACAAAAAAAATGTATACATTTAAAAACTAGACAGTGGGCCAGTTTGTCTCAAGCACTATTACTACTAGTACATTGATATTAGTATACTTACTAAATAAAATAATATCTTGCAAAAAAACTAGTAAAATATTATGTAAAATATATAATTTAATATTGTCATCATGGCAAAGACTAGACAAATGAGTTAGTAGAAACTGTTGAAAACTAAATCTGTTATACAGCATTTTTTACATATTTGATGCAATACATTTTTTCTTTAAACTTCACAAGAGGGTTATTAATTTTGTCTTCAGTAGTATTTCCCTTTATACCTTCTGATGCTCTCTGAAATTACTATAGAAATGGACCACTTGCTTAATGCCAAATTCTAGGGACATTTCTAGCAAAACAAACAAACAAAGAAACATTTGTCATGACCTGTCTATATATATGTCACTCAAAAGCATCTTGCTATAGTTACTTAATTTATAATGTAGCCAAATTAGATTTCTTGAAAGCTTTCTTGCTGTATAAGCTGTTTATTTGTTGATTATTTTAATGTTTTACCACTGTTGAATACAGTGGTACATCTTTACAGATGTATATTTTAAATACAGTTCAACCTTTTCAGTAATGAGCTGTTCATCTTCTGTGATTCTGGCCATCTTTTTGATATTTCAATTGCATCCACTCCCACATAAAAAAAATAGCTACTATAGTAACATATAGGAATACTAGAGTGTTTTTGAACCATATGCATATTATAAAAATAGCCTATTTAAATTCTATATAGTATCACAGCAACTATAAACATAACCAAATACTGAAAAAAAACATGTTCAAAAACACTTAAATATTTACTATAAGTTATAATATTTCTTGAGGTCATTCTTCCGCGATCTCCGCCACTGGTGACGTTTCCAGGCGGCAAAACAGCGAGATTCGGGAAGTGTCCGACTTCTGATGTATTTTTTGAGCCCTCCTCTTACTGCAGCCGCCTGCTGCCGTCTACATTGCAGTCAAGGCGAGGCGCACCTCAAACTAGCCTTTTCTGTTTTCTGTAGGTTGATGCGACATCCTAGCCAGCCAAAATCCACGTGTGTTAGGTAACGTCAACGTAATCATGATCAAATTTTCGTTGTTTGACGTAACCTCGTGCCGGTCGTGGTTATGTTATGACATGTTATAACACGTAGTGGATTAAAAGTTTAGTTAAAAGTTAGCAATACAAATAATGTATTTAATATTCTATGGCCGGAAATGCAGTGGACATGGAGTACAACTAATTACAACTGATAAAGCAAAATTTCCCTTCAAAACAACATTATTGCTGTCAGACGACATTCTGACATTCTGAGAGTGGCTGTGTGGGACTCGACTGTGCGCGATTCAGAGAGCAGAGATTTGTAAACGCGCGACTGTGTAGAGACAGAAAAGACATGCCGTTGTGTAAATGCTGGAGGGGTGTCGCGGGCGAAAGTGAGATGAGATGGGGGCTGCGTTCGAAACCGCATACTCAATGAGTAGGTACTCAATTTGAATGAGTACTTACTTAACGAGGACTAAAAGAGTAGGCACTCAACAGCCAAATCTCGTTGAGTATGAATGGGATCGT
>CAIGQQ010038783.1:120403-137863 GCA_903798035.1 Danio albolineatus | reverse complement strand
ATATATATATATATATATATATATATATATGTATGTATGTACAGTAATGAGTATATAAGTACAGTATTGACATATGACTGGCAAATAATAACGTGTTATCTTGTAAAATGTGCACTCAGTCCCATGGCTCTGTTAACGCACATAGAGGAAATCAAGGCAGTTTCATTACAATGCAACTCCCTGATAAGCACCAAAAATGGTTGATGGTCACCTACAGTAGTTATGACCGAGGAGCACGAACACAAAGTGCATTGAAAATGGTGAAGGAAACCAAATCCACCTGCTTGCGCTTTTTTTACATGCTTTTGGATGCAACTTGTGAACAGACTCTGGTTGAACTTTACCACCTCAGGTTAGAATAACAACACATGCGAAAATGACTGCCATGACAAGCAACAGTGAAGAGATTGTAAATAAAAAAGGATGTCGCCAGAGTGGCTTTTTTTGTTTATTTTCTTGTGCATCCCAGCCACTAGCACCCCATCTGAAAGATTGTTTTAGCAAAGGGGTAATGTAGTTATTCACAATTTGTAATATTGCGATATGTATTTGAATAATGATGGTTGGTTCTTTTTGAAAGTACAGAGTTTATTACTTAATTTTCTTTTCGTCTTAGTCCCTTTATTAATCAGGGGCTGACACAGCGGAATGAACCGCTAACTTTTCCAGCACATGTTTTACACAGCAGATGCCCTTCCAGCCACAACCCAACACAGAAACACTCATACACTCTTGCATTCGCACACATACACTATAGCCAATTTAGCTTATTCAATTAATCTATAGCGTATATCTTTGGAAAACCCACGCGGACATAGGGAGAACATGCAAACTCCACACAGAAATGCCAACTGAACCAGCTGCCATTTTTGTTCTTGACGACTAAAACGATTTGCCTTAGTCATTTTGGTAAATTAAAATAAAATTGTTAAATAAAAAAATTTTAATATTCCTAAATGGATTGTAAAAAATATTCAATAAGTATGTAAACTGAATTATATTAAACATTATATGGTCCCTGTTAAATAAGGGACTATGCAAGAGGAAAATTATTAAATAAATGAAAGAATGATTTATAATCTACAATGAGAGATCTATCGTGAGTGCCAGGAGTCTCAAGGTGATGCAAGATCTGGTGAACAGACAGCATCATCAACTGACCTATTTATGCTATTTTAACAGATTTTGCTCCCTGACAGTAGAAAGACAAACCGATTCTGAATGAGTGGCACTGTTGGCACAGGATTGGTTCTAGCTATGGAAAATAAGCGTGAGACTGACAGTAGTTTAACAAAATTTCTATGCAGTGCGACAAGCTGAAGTTTTTAAGGGTTGCTTCCCCAAATTCCACATCCTTTCACCATTATAAGCCCAGCAGGATTTCTATAGCAGGAATTAAGGTGTTTATGTTACATTGCATTTCTGTATAGTGAGATTTCAGTATTTATATCAGGGATGTACTGCCACAAGTTAAACAAAGAGACACACACACTAAGAGTGGCAGAGTTCCAGTGCCCAGGGTTTAACTGCGCTCAAGAAACACTCATGCTCAATGTCAGCTTTCAAGAAATACTGGCAAAAGCATATTATTTGAAATCCCACCACATTTCTCAAATTTCTCTCTCTGGCCAACAAAATTGCAGCCATAACACACACACATACACAGAGACCAGAGTTGCATGCATTAAGTGAGCAATCCATATGCAAGACAATGAAGATTTGGAATTAAAAACAGAGCTGCTTATTGTTCTACAAAACAAGGCTACGGCTAAATTCCTGTGATAGATTAAAACTGAATCTTGCAGAAAATAAATCTGTTTGTTATCTGGCATAGCTGTTCAGTATAATTTTATCATGATTGTCTAAATGAGGACACGCTAGAGAGACTTCTGATGAGTTTCATATGCTGGAACACAAATCTAAACACTTCAGGCAACCAAACCGAATGAAAACTATTTTGAATATATTATAATTAAAAACAGTTATTTTTCATTTTAATCATGTTTCACAATACTATGGTTTTATATTGTTTCTAAAGCATTACTGTTTTTTCACCATTGGAATTAATTTTTTTACAATTCTGACTATATGAAATTGGACTTGTGTCTTTTGTTTCTTTTCATCGTAAATTTGTATCTTTCCAATTTTAAGAAATAAATCAATACATTATAAATATTCTATAAACCCGCAATGGCAAGGAATAAACTTAAAATAATATAGAGCCCCTATTATGGGTTTTTGAAAATGACCTTCCATGCAGTATGTATCACAGCTCTAAGTGAATAAAAACATCCAGCTGAGGTTTGAATCTGGTTTAAAGATTTAAATATGAAATCTGCACCGTGTTTAAAATTATTGCTTCTTCAAGGAAATAGTTGACTTAGAGTCGAATGAATGAGTTCAACCTTCCAAAGGAGCTTCTGAAACAGTTCTACACCTCCATCATTTAATCAGTCATCTGCACTTCAATAACTGTCTGGTTTAGCTCAGCTACCAAATCTGACCTTCGAAGACTACGTTGAATAGTTCGGACTGCTGAGCGAATCATTGGTACAACCCTCCCTACTCTCCAAGAACTGTACTTATCCAGAGCGAGCAGAAGGGCTGCCAAAATCACTCTGGACCCCTCACACCCAGCACACTGCCTCTTTGAACTGTTACCTTCTGGTCGACGCTACAGAGCACTGCGCACCAGAACAGCCCGACACAGAAACAGTTTCTTCCCTCAGGCAATCCATCTCATGAACACTTGATGATAATAATCGTGGAACCAACACCACTACTGCTGTACACTCTTACACACACATACACTTATTTAACAACACACTTTACATGCCAATTTGCACATAACAGCTGCACATCTAATGTTGTATATAGTAATACACCTGTACATACACTTGTCCATTTGTATATTTGCATTTAACACTTACTTCTATTTTTTTGAATATATTTATTATCTGTTTTTTGTCCTGTCTCTGTAATTCTGTTGCACTGTGGAAGCTCTGTCACGAAAACAAATTCCTCGTATGTTTGTACATACCTGGCAATAAAGCTCTTTCTGATTCTGATTCTGATTTCTGATGTCAGTATAGGTGACCATAGGTCGAGGTGGACACCCATGACATGTGGAGTCCCACAAGGCTAAATTCTGGCACCTCTCCTGTTTAACCTTTATATGCTCCCTCTGAGCCAAATAATGAGAAAGAACCAAATCTCCTACCACAGCTATGCTGATGACACTCAGATCTACATAGCTTTACTGCCTAATGACTACAGCCCCATTGACACCCTCTGTCAATGCATTGATGAAATTAACAATTGGATGTGCCAAAACTTCCTTCAGTTAAATAAAGAGAAAACTGAAGTTATTACATTTGGGAACAAAGATGAGGTTCTCAAGGTGAATGCGTACCTTGGCTCTAAGGGTCATACAACAAAAAATAAGGTCAAGAATCTTGGTGTGACTCTAGAGTCAGATCTCAGTTTCAACAGTCATGTCAAAGCAGTAACTAAATCAGCTTACATCTTAAATCATCTTAAAAACATTGCAAGAATTAGATGTTTTGTTTCCAGTGAAGACTTAGAGAAACTTGTTCATGCATTTATCAGCAGCAGGGTGGATTACTGTAATGGCCCCCTCACTGGCCTTCCCAAAAAGACAGTCAGACAGTTGCAGCTCATCCAGAACGCTGCGGCCAGGATTCTGACCAGAACCAGGAAATCAGAGCACATCACACCTGTCCTTAGGTCTCTACACTGGCTCCCAGTTACATTCAGAATAGATTTTAAAGTATTATTACTTGTCTATAAATCACTAAATGGCCTAGGACCCCAATACATTACAGACATGCTCACTGAATACAAGCCTAACAGATCACTCAGATCTTTACGATCATATAAACTAGAAATTCCAAGAGTTCAGTCAAAGCAGGGTGAATCTGCATTCAGCTATTACGCCCCCTGCTGCTGGAATCAGCTTTCAGAAATTGTCAGATGTGCTCCAACATTAGGCACATTCAAGTCAAGACTGAAAACACATCTGTTTAGCTGTGCTTTTACTGAATGAGCACTGTGCTACGTCCGACAGATCGCACTATAGTGTCTTTCTTTCCTTTTCATTCTTTTATAACTTGTCTTAACTCATTTTAATCTGTTTTTATCTGTTTTTTTATTATTTGTTTTTATTTTCTTATACTTCAATTTTATTCCTGTTTATGTAAAGCACATTGAATTGCCACTTTGTATGAAATGTGCTATATAAATAAACTTGCCTTGCCTTGCCTTGCCCTTATTTAGCAATGAAAAATGAATCCTTAAAGGGCCACAAGGTCTCAGCAGGGTGTTTTCACACCTACAGTCTGGAAAAGCTCAGGAAAGTGGGTGTGTCCAGCTCTGTTTAGGTGGGAGTGTCAGGGGAGGGAAAGAGGGAAGGTTTTGCATAAAAACGGGAGTCTCCATTTGTGCACACGCTGATTTTCAAACAAACACAGACGCAGGGGGAGAAAGACTGTTTACATGGACATCAGTCATCCAATTATTTGCCAAATTATTAATTTGTCGACTTTAACGGCAGTTTGGCAATTATACTTTTATCCAGGAACATTTCCTGCAGCCCCCGTGACAAACCAGATGTGAGAAACTGCTAAGAGAGCAATTTTAATGGAGTGTTTAATACTGCGCGGCATAAGGGAGAAATAAAAAAACCCTCCGCATTTCTCGGCAATTCAGATGCACTCGGTAAGCAGCGTCAGAAAGCCGTGTGTGTCACGATTTATGGATCTGCGTGTTTCTCTTGTGTGTGCGTGCGTGTGTGTATGTGTGTGTGTGTGTGTGTGTGTGTGTGTGTGTGTATGTGTGGTTGCTCGGTTGACAGCTCTGTGTTTACCTCTACAGCTGGGCAGTCACGTGGTATGGTTACTACCAGCCGATTCATCAACGCGCTCAGCTGTTGCGCATTAACCCGCTTTATCAGGCCGGCGATCCTGTTTCTCTCTGTCAGTTCGTTGTTGTTCATGTCTGTCTCCGTCTGTTGTCAGGCTATCCTCGCTGACACCGGTTATGCTCCAATCACTTCCTTGAGATCAAGTTTACCTCCGACGCTGTGTGTGTTGTTCGCTGGACTCCTTTCCTTCTCCTGTCTTCAGTGGTAGATCATCTACTATTTTCTACACGAACTTGAAATTACGTCATCTGAAGGCGCCGAGCATGGCAGCCTCGGTGCGAAGCTCCCCAGCTGTTGCAATGTTTTTGTTTGTTTTTCCTGTTTTGTGTTCACCCAACATGATCAGTTATACCAGGGATGAGCTGCTGAACATTCTGCAGTGCACACCAATTGATCACCAGCCGGTTCTGGACTTCTCCGGCGTTTTGCAGAGCGTTGTCCTCGGCGGCGCGGCGTCTCTATGGAGACTCCACAAGACGCGCAGGCGGGGAAAGCGAGCCGGCGCGCTCATCAAAAACAGACTGCGCGGTTTCAGAATGCCGCTTCCTAGCATACATCTCGCGAATCTACGCTCTCTACCTAACAAAATGGAGGAATTACTTCTGCTCACACGCATAAATAAGGACTTTAACAACTCTGCTGCGCTGTGCTTCACAGAAACCTGGCTAAGCGAAGCCATTCCGGACAGCGCACTACAACTACCGGACTTCCAGCTGTACAGAGCAGATCGCGACACGGAGGCAACGGGGAAAACGCGCGGTGGAGGGACATGCTTTTACATCAACAGGAGGTGGTGTACGGATGTAACTGTGTTAAAGAAGATGTGCTGTCCTGACGTGGAAGTGCTTTTCATTAACTGCAAGCCGTTCTACTCGCCGCGGGAGTTTTCCTCGTTTATCCTGACCAGTGTTTACATCCCACCGCACGCGACCGTGAGTACTGCTCTTTCACTGCTGGCTGATCTAATCACAGAGACAGAACAGAAACACCCAGACTCTGTTTTTATCATTCTTGGGGACTTTAACCAGGCAAAACTCACACATGAGCTGCCCAAATTCAGACAGCACATTACATGCCCTACCAGAGACAATAACATTCTGGACCATTGCTACACAACAATAAAAGATGCATATCGCTCCGTGGCCAGAGCAGCTCTAGGACTCTCTGATCACTGCCTGGTTCATCTTATACCAACTTATAGGCAAAAACTTAAAACTACTAAGCCAGTATTAAGGACTGTTAAGAGATGGACCAACGACACAGAGCAGGTCTTACAAGCTTGTTTTGAATGCACTGACTGGGGTGTTTTTGAGGCGGCAGCCACTGACCTGGATGAGCTCACAGAGACCGTAACATCATACATTAGTTTCTGTGAGGAGTTATGCATCCCTACCAGGACCTACTTATCATTTAACAACGATAAACCATGGTTCACACCAAAACTTAGACAGCTTCGTCAGGTCAAAGAGGATGCCTACAGGAGTGGGGACAGGATTCTCTACAACAAGACCAGGAACACTTTAACAAAGGAGATTGGTCTGGCTAAAAAAAACTATGCAAAAAAGCTGGAAAACCAGTTTTCTGCTAACGACCCTGCATCAGTGTGGACTGGGCTGCGAACCATCACGAATTACAAAGCATCTCCCCCCAGTATCGATGGCAGTAAACTTCTCGCTAACGACCTGAACACGTTCTACTGCAGATTTGACACCTTCGACCAGACACCCTCTACACAGCCATCAACACCTCTACCCACCTCCAGCCAAAACCGCCCTGACCATCTTTATACACAGCCATCAACACCTACAGACATCTCCCTCTCCCCCCCTGATCTTCAGATCAGTGAGGATAATGTGCGTCAGGTCTTCAGTAAGCAGAAGAGAAGGAAAGCGCCAGGCCCAGACGGTGTCTCACCAGCCTGTCTGAGAACCTGTGCTGACCAGCTGGCCCCCATTTTCTCGCAGATCTTCAACAGATCATTGGAACAGCGCATAGTTCCATCCTGCTTCAAACGCTCCACCATCATCCCAATCCAGAAGAAACAAAAGATCACCGGACTCAACGACTACAGACCTGTCGCCTTAACATCTGTGGTCATGAAGTCATTTGAAAGACTGGTTCTAGCATATCTGAAAGACATCACCGGACCTTTGCTGGACCCCCTGCAGTTTGCCTATAGAGCAAACCGGTCTGTGGAAGATGCAGTCAACATGGGACTGCATTATACCCTACAACATCTGGACAAACCAGGGAACTATGCAAGGATTCTGTTTGTGGACTTCAGTTCTGCCTTTAATACCATCGTCCCATCACTGCTCGAGCACAAACTGACCCAGCTCTCTGTTCCTAGCTCTGTCTGTCAGTGGATCACCAGCTTTCTGACAGATAGATAACAGCTAGTCAGAATGGGCAAAATCACGTCTGACAGCCGCACCATCAGTACTGGTGCCCCCCAAGGATGTGTTCTCTCCCCACTGCTCTTCTCCCTGTACACCAACGACTGCACCGCAAAAGACCCCTCCGTCAAGCTCCTGAAGTTTGCGGACGACACTACTGTTATCGGCCTCATCCGGAACGGTGACGAGTCTGCATACAGACAGGAAGGGGAGCGGCTGGCTTTATGGTGCAGATACAACAACCTGGAGCTGAACACGCTCAAAACGGTGGAGATGATAGTGGACTTCAGGAGAAACCCCCCTGCACTCCCCCCGCTCACCATCATGGACAGCACTGTGGCTGCAGTGGAGTCATTCAGGTTCCTGGGCACCACCATCTCTCAGGATCTGAAGTGGGACACTCACATAGACTCTATTGTGAAGAAAGCCCAGCAGAGACTGTACTTCCTCCGTCAGCTGAGGAAGTTCAACCTGCCACAGGAGCTGCTCGTGCAGTTTTACTCAGCTGTCATCCAGTCCATCCTCTGCACTTCAATCACCGTCTGGTTCGCCTCAGCAGCCAAATCTGACCTCCGTAGACTACAGCGAATAGTCCGGACTGCTGAACGAATAACTGGCACTACCCTTCCTACACTTCAAGAACTGTACTCTTCCACAGTGAGTAAAAGGGCTCGCAAAATCACCCTGGACGCCTCACACCCAGCACACTTCCTGTTTGAACTGTTACCGTCTGGCCGGCGCTATAGAGCACCGAGCACAAAAACTGCCAGACACAGGAAAAGTTTCTTTCCTCAGGCCATCTACCTCATGAACAGTTAATATTTCTCTATTGTGCAAGAAATGTGCAATACTTTCTCACACGCACTTGTACACAGCACCTTATAATAATATACAATGCAATACTTTTCTTTACGCATTTGTACACAGCACCTTATAACAATATATAATGCAATACTTACTCTTTTGCACACAGCACCTTATAACCTGTATATTTATAACAAATCTGTACATACATTTCAACATCCAGATCGTTGGACTGCATCTCTGTTTAATGTCTATTGTCTTTTATAATATTTATTCTGTGTTGTCACTTGTCACTTTATGTACACTGGAAGCTTCTGTAGCCAAAGCAAATTCCTTGTGTGTGTGAAGCACACTTGGCAATAAAACTGATTCTGATTCTGATTCTGATTCTGATTCTGATTCTGAACAATTTCTGCCTGTACTGCTTCAGGCTTGTGAACTCTAATAAACTCTGTTCACTTGCAATTGGGTCCTGTCTTGAATCATGACAGTGTGTGTATACACTATCCTGTCACAAAATGCGGCGAAAATTCTACACGAAAGTAGAGTAACGTGCTGTAAACTCAGTAACCACAATGGACCACAATGGAAATAAGCCTGTGGCTTTTTTGTGTGTATTATCCTCGACAGTTTTTAAAATATGCATGAATTTAGTCTAACTGGACTTGTTTGTATATTTTGTCAAAATTGTCAAATAAAATCAATCAATCAATCAACAGTTCTATTAATTTTGACTAAGGTCTGTCTTTAAACACTGAAAGAGTCCTGCTGAAGATACGAACTAACTTTGCCTCTGAATAAACAAACAACGAGCACTGATCGCTTACCATATCTGTAGCGGCGTGTGTTTTAAAAAGAGACAAGCGGCAAATCCCGATTTGACCATTTCCAGACGTCGAAAGCTCTCGGGTGAAAAAAAAAGGTTTCTTACAGACGCATTTCTGCTGCACGCACGTGAGAGTCCAGCTGCGCTCTCATAGCAGAAAATGTAAGCAAAACCTTCTTTGCAGCACATAAACACAACACAGGCGACCTGTGTCTCCAAACATTTCTTCTTCTTCCACTTGCTTTGGCAACACATCGTGGCGTCTCTGCCGTCTGGACACTGCAACAGGTACAAACAGTCCTCGAAGCTATCATACATTTTAATGAAGCAACACCGTGTACACAATAGAGCGCGCTGATTGGTTTGAACCAAGCTTTTCTCATGAATTAATGCCGCACACTGAGAGATGTCATGATGCACTCGCCGGTACAGACATTCACTCTTCAGGCTGGAAGACGTGCATGGATCTCATCGGCGTGACGCAGCTTCAAAAATTAGTTTCAAACTGGAAGATCGAATTTGCTCGAAATAACTTTAGCGAAATATATGTGTCCTAACAGTGTTTATAGCAGCGTGGGACACATATATGATTGTCAACAGCTCAAAAAATGTGTTGTGGTGTTTCGTGACCCTTTAAACTATGAAAACACAATCATTATGCACATTGTAAATGTGCTTATAAGTCAAGAATACAGCATTTGTAGCTGCAGGTATAAACTGCTTACTAACGTTTATTAATGTAGTGTTAATGCTTAAAAAATAATGAATTCACTATTTGCTAATGCTTAATAGATGATTGATAGCGTGTAGTTATAAAGTGTTACCAAAAAGGCTGCTAAACATGAGCTGCCAACATCTAAACATGATTACTTTATTAGATTTATCACCTTTATCAGCCTTAGAACTGCATCCAATATTCTGGAGGAACATGTTGATCTGATTTACACTATTATTAATCTGCAGGAGTTGATGGATGATGGCGAATATGGTACATTAAATACTTATAAAAACAAACAAATATAAAAAGTGATTCTGAGTTTATATATTTGTTTGCACCTATTTCTGATCACTTGCTCCAATTAACCAACCTACAAACTTTACTAACTAGCTATTAATTAAAAATGATGTGCTTCTAATCCATTGAACTAGTGTTTCACTAAATAACTACAGTAAATAGACAGCATGATAACTTACTGGTCAGCACTCTCACCTTACAGAAAGAAGGTTGCTGTAAGGCAACCCAATCAAATATAAAAAAAGGAACAGTAGCATTACAACTACCTAACTTACAAACATTAAGAAAAAAGGTAACACTTCACTGTAAAAAATTCCCTGTAGATTTTACAGTAAACAGCTGGCAGCAGGGTTGCCAGCCAGTTACTGTATTTTTCACAGTAGCATCACTGTAATTTAATTTACAGCCTTTAACTGTGAATTAAATAGAATAGACTGCAGTACCTCGATTTGGCCAACTGCTGTTTGAATTTATGGACAAATATTTCTAATGTGTACATTAATAATGATGATTAAAATTCGTTATTTCAAAACATTCAGTTTAACCCAAAATCTCTTATAGCTCACGTGCATGAAGATCTAAAATGAACATAGAGACTCTTACTGCATCAGCAACTACACTTTAAATCAAGAAACATGTAGGATAACATCAGTCCTTTGTGTTCATCTTTGACTCAAACACTGACTCTACTCTCCTCCACAATGGTGACACACAGAAGAAATTTGACTCAGGTTTTACAGAAAAATACTGTTTTTTCTTGATTTTACAGAATAATACTGGCAGCTGGGTTGCCAGCCACATACTGTGTTTTTGCAGTCTACGCCTGTAGTTTACATTCACAGTATATTACTGTTAAAATACAGTTTTACACTCTCTCAAACCTTTAACCCTTTAAACCTCACAGAAAAGTTCTCTGTTTTGAATGAACACTTCCAAGTGTCCACTGAGCGCTCAAGAAACAGGCAAACACAGCTGAAGATAATGAGTTAATTATATAATAATTGAGTATTGGTGATTAACAAATGCTGCTTACAAAAAGAACTACTAAAGTAAAAAACAAGAACAGTAAATAGAGAAACAAAAACTACAACTTGTCAAGCTTTGTAATGAAATGTTGTACAACAAATTATTAAATCCCCCCAAAAATAAATAAATAAGTAAAAAAAATCTGCAGATAGTTAAAGCACTCCACAAACAGCATCACCAGCTACACTTAATTACTAGCTTTGTCTAACATCCACCAAAGTTCTTCTTGAGACAAAACTTTACATTTAAAGTCACCATCATGGAGAAAAGTGTTTGCTTTAGTTGGGCTCTTAGCCCTGAACCGCTTAATATTAATTTATTTGGGCTGCTGTAACTTAAAGAACTTTGTTTGAAAAATGTATTTGTTACAGTAAACTAGCAAAATAAAAAAAAAATAAAAAAAACATCACATAAAATGAAAAACAATAAACAATGTCTGGTGATACTGATTAAGTTTTAAATGAGGTACAACCTGTGATGAAATAGTTCACTGATGTTAACCAATGTTTAATCCATTATTAAAAGTAACATGCTAGCATGTGCCACAGAATTATGAAGGTTTATAAGTGAAACAAAAATTCTACGGTTGAACTTGTGGTGACAGAGACATCAATAATCAGAGTATGAACCTCAACAATGGTGACCATTAACAAATGAACAAAACTAACAAACATCACAAACAGGAGGCTAAAAATGACAAAATCAACAACGTCAAAATAAACAACAACAGAATCAACAGCAAATAACGAAAACTGTAACACCAGTAAGCTATATAATTTATTCATACTGCAATGCATGCTGGGATTTTTGTTCTCTGCCACACCCAGCATGAATTGCAGCATAAAATATTTTAATTGTTACCATTGTTGAGGTACAAGGTCTGATTCTTGAGGTCTGAGTGTGTCATCAAAACAGCTGAACTGTTTTTTTTTTTTTTTTTAATCTTGTTTACTTTCTCTGCCGGAAAATTAACTGGTTACTTTTCTGGTTTTCATTGATAACATAAATGCACAAAACACAGTAAAAAGTGGTAAATTATTTCACATAATCAATCATATTATTAGGCTTGAAGCAATCCTAGCACAATAAGAGCAAAATAGTTTACGTTATAACAAAGGTGTTTCATAATCTCTGAGTTACAGCACCCAGAGTTTAACTAAAGTCAATAAGTCAAGGGTGAAGAGCCCAACTAAAGCAGTCACTGACCTCCATTATGGTGACACCAAACTAAATAAAACACCAAAATCTCTGTTAATTCTCAATAAGAACTGTGTAGAAGTCAAAGCAGTCAGTAATAAGTGAATCTGCTGAAGCTTTGTGGAGTTTAATTGTCTTCTGCAGAGACTGAAGGTGTTTTATTTCACGTGATTTTATTTGTTGCTGCAACTGAAGTCCCAGTTTGTGTTTATTGTTTCTTTTTCCTTCAGTGATCATGATTATTAACAGCAGGTGTTCATCAGTGTCTGAATTCACTCATTCTGTCATGTGAACTATATCAGGGAACTAGTGTACATAAGAGTGAACAAGGGCACAAAATGTGATGTCAAACACAGACTCTGAGTGTCGACTTTGAGCTCTGTAAACTTACAACAAGATTACCCAGAATGCATAGTTTTTTTTACAGAATATCACTGTTTTAGTGAAAATAAAGAATTTTACTGTAAAATGTCGCTGTTTTTTACAGCAAAGTTTTACAGTGTTTACTTCATGATGAAACCTTTAAAATCACTACACATCATGAATATGAGTGATACTGTTATTAAGTGTAATTTGCTCAGTTATCTCATTTTCGATGCAAAGCTGACATTGTTTGTCATGACAACTTAACATAAACAAATAAACTTATCCAGCATATGTTTTACGCAGCGGATGCCCTTCCATCTGCAACCCATCTCTGGGAAACATCCATACACACTCATTCACTCTCATGAGCAACTGAAGGAAACCCACGCGACCACGGGGAGAACATGCAAACTTCACACAGAACATCAACGATCAGTGATCGTGCTACCTACTCCGCCACCATGGCGCCCCCACAATAAAATTCATTCATTCATTCATTTTCTTTTCGGCTTAGTCCCTTTATTAATCCAGGGTCGCCACAGCGGAATGAACAGCCAACTTATCCGGCATTTGTTTTACGCAGCGGATGCTGCTTTCAGCCACAAACCATTTCTGGGAAACACATCCATACATTCTCATTCACACACATACACTATGGACAATTTAGCTTACTCAATTCACCTGTACCGCATGTCTTTGGACTGTGGGGGAAACCGGAGCACCCGGAGGAAACCCACGCAACCACGGGGAGAACATGCAAACTCCACACAGAAATGCCAACTGGCCCAGCCGGGGATCGAACCAGCGACCTTCTTGCTGTGAGGCGAACGTGCTAACCACTAGGCCACCGTGGCGCCCCCCACAATAAAATTATTAACTATAATTAATTTCCTTCATTCTTTTTTCTTTGACTTTTTTCACTTACCTATCAGGAGTATCCACAACAAAATGAACAGCCATAACTATAATTATAATACAAACCTAAAACTGTGCAAACACATATGCCTGTAAATCTGATTGAAACTGGTTACATTTGCAAGTGTGTGTATTTGTGCTCACTGACCTGTCCAGGGTTTGGCCTCCACCATGTGACTCCACTCACTCCACTGGCTGTGGTTGATTAGAGCATCCTGAGCTCTGATCTGGATCTGATGCAAGTGACCAATCAGAGCATCTGCGATCATCAGACGGGTGCTCTCAGTGTCTGACTCTATGTCCACCTGAACACAGATCAACACAAAGCAACACTTAACAAACAACACTCTTCAGTCAGATTCAGATCACTTCAAGTACTGATTCATAATAATTATACATTTGTTATAACTTTTACACATTTAATTAATGTACATTTATTAGTTCAATGTAAATGCATTGCATGTTAGACTGCAAGATATTAGAAAAATCAGGTATTGAGATATTTTGTATTTCTGCAATATATTGTGATATAAACACAATATCACCAGATGAACCGAACAGTCCTATTTTGAAACAATGTCATAATTTTCAATTGATTGGCATGAATTTGTAGGGGAACAGATCATGCATGAAAAGTAATATGCAAATAAAAGAGTGAAATAAACAGTGCTTTATGGTTTTCAGGGTATAGTCAAATCACATAAAAAAGCCAAACTTAAAATAAGACTTTTTAAAATATACAATAAAATTATTTTCTATTAAATATTGAGTTTGAATGCTCTTAGCGCTTAAAAAGTTTAAACTCTGCGGAAACTCATGTATTTTAAATTGTGGATATAGAATTCAAATATAATAATAATCCTAAACTGTACAATCACAATTCAACATTGCAGATTCTGAAATGCGACTACTGCGAATGTGGACATTGCGATATCCATGCTGAAACGATATATTGTGCAGCCCTATTGCAAATGGTATGTAAAGAAAAGTATTGTAGTGAATTTCATTTAAAATGTGTGCTTCAGTGTGAAAATCCTGCTTATGCTCACCTGCATCTGTCATTTTTTTGTAAAAACAACAATAGTACAGGTGAATTGGGTAGGCTAAATTGTCCATAGTGTATGAGTGTGAATGAGTGTGTATGGATGTTTCCCAGAGATGGGTTGCAGCTGGAAGGGCATAAAAACTGCTGCATAAATACATGCTGGATAAGTTGGCGGTTCATTCACTGTGGCGACCATGGATTAATAAAGGGACTAAGCCGAAAAGAAAATGAATGAATGAATGATAAATTTAATAACTTTTGAATTCTTTAATTAAAAAAAAACATAATATCCTGTATTATCACAAATCCTCTCAATTTTGATGAATAAAGCACAAATTAACTCGAAACACATACTATACAATAAATAAACCCAACAAAATTATATATATATATACACTTAATAACTTTTTTGTAACTAAATTCAACAGCAGGTTTTCTGTTTTGCTTTTGATAAATTGTATTTTGACACAAAAACAAGCATGTTTAAAACTGGATTCCAATAAATATAAAGCCCTTAACAGTGCAGTGACACACACACACACACACACACAGACACAGACACACACACACACACACGCACGCACGCACGCACGCACGCACGCACGCACACACACACACACACACACACACACACACACACAAAGGGATTGGGAGACAGCAAACATCTGGTTGTCTGATAAAAAGCCAAGCAGTCTGGTGTGATAGTAGATAAGATCATCCCAAGCAGAGAGGACTGTGGGTCTCTGAGATTGTGTGTGTGTCTGTGTGTGCACTGAGAGGGTTGGGCCTCCACAACTGTCTCCACAACTCAAGAAATGAGGTTTGTGTTTTGGACGTAAAGCGTAAAAATAAAAGTCAAAATGTGTAGCTTGCTGTTTGGGGCCCTATTGAATTTTATTATATAGGCAAAAGCAGTTCAATTTCCCCTAGTATTTTATTTTAAAGGGTCACGAAACACCAAAACACATTTTTTGAGCTGTTGACAATCATATATGTGTCCCACGCTGCTATAAACACTATTAGGACACATATATTTCACTAAGAATGAAAATTGGTTGTTTTTGCGTTATTTAGAGCAAATTCGTTCTTTCGGTTTGAAACTAATTTTTGAAGCTGCGTTACGCCGATGAGATCCATGCGTGTATTTCAGCGTGGAGACTGGATGTCTGTACCGGCAAGTGCATCGCGATGTCTCTGAGTGTGCGGCATAAATTAATGAGAAAGACTTGGTTCAAACCAATCAGCACTCTCTATTGTGTACGTATGCGGTGCAGCTTCATTAATATGCAAGATCGATTCGAGGATTGTTTGTACCTGTTGCAGTGTCCAGACGGCAGAGACGCCACGATGTGTTGCCAAAGCAAGTGGAAGAAGAAGAATTGTTTGGAGACACAGGTCGCCAGTATTGTGTTTATGTGCTGCAACGAAGGTCTTGTTTACATTTCCCACTATGAGAGCGCAACTGAACTCCCACGCGCACGCAGCATAAGTGCGTCTGTAAGAAACTTTTTTTTTTTTTTTACCCGAGAGCTTTCCATGTCTGGAAATGGTAAAATCGGGATTCACCGCTACAGATATGGTAAGCGATCAGTGCTCTTTGTTTGTTTATTTAGAGGCAAAGTTAATTGGTATCTTCAGCAGGACTCTTTCAGTGTTTAAAGACAGACCACAGTCAAAATGATTAGAACTGAGTTTACAGCACGTTACTCTATTTTCGTGTAGAATTTTCGCCGCATTTTGTGACAGGATAGTGTATACACGCACGGCTTTCTGATGCTGCTTACCGAGTGCATCTGAGTTGCCGAGAAATGCAACTTTTAAACACTCCATTAAAAGTTTCTCACATCTGGATTGTCACGGGGGACATGCAGGAAATGTTCCTGGATAAAAGTATAAGTGCCAAACTGCCGTTAAAGTTGACAAATTGATAATTTGGCAGATAATTGGATGACTGATGTCCATGTAAACAGTCAGTCTTTCTCCCCATGCGTCTGTGTTTGTTTTGCCTGTTTGTAAATGAGCGCGTGCACAAATGAAAACTCATATCTATGCAAAACCTTCCCACTTTCCCTCCCCTGACACTCCCACCTAAACAGAGCTGGACACACCCACTTTCCTGAGCTTTTCCAGACCTCTAGGTGTGAAAACACCCTGCTGAGACAGGGGGGTTTCGTGGCCCTCTTTCTCTTAGATTGTTAAAGTTTATTAATGCATCCTTTTTAAGCTCCACCTTTCAAAAATTCTACTCTGCTCTGATTGGTCAGAGTTTTGTGATTGGTCTCCAGAGCATGGCTGCATTCCGGTCCAATTTATTTTAAGCTTTAACCTTTATCTCATTCCCTTGGATGTTTTTTTTTTTTTTATTAACTGCTTTACACAAATATGCACTACTGGCGCAATGTCTGATAGGGATAAAATGTAATGTCCTAAACCCTCGAGCACTTGGGAACGATGTAAGGGGTGCTCCCCAAATTATATGGTGCGTACATTTGCGTCAGTTGCGTCGATGACGTGTCAAGGAGATCAACACCTGAGTTCAATTTGTAATAAGCCAAAATCTTTAAAGGGATGTATCTTCTTGGTCATGGGGGGATTTTGTTTGGATTGCAGGTGCTGCTGAGTCTCTTGCCAAGGCTACCGTGCCGGGACGTGGGCATGATATTGTTATGCGCGAGCGAATGACGGGGAGGGAGAATTGATAGTGCTGGGGTTTCCCCAGACTAAAGTGTGGCAGCTGCTGTCGACTTTCCCAACGCTGTATCCCACGTCCGGTAGCGGGTAAGCGGGCCAGCAGCACAATATACTGTTGCATGGTCAATGTTGTGTATGCATTTTGTTCGGCGGGAGTTTGAGTGTGTTTGGCTTCTCCCGGCGCTTGTACTGTGTGTGTGTGTGTGTGTGTGTGTGTGTGTGTGTGTGTGTGTGTGT
>CAIGQQ010038783.1:55488-90198 GCA_903798035.1 Danio albolineatus | reverse complement strand
ATATATATATATGTATATATATATTATAGATATATATTGCTTATAGATTAGATTAGATTGCTTATAAACTTGCAGTTGTGAGAGATTATGGGCCCTATCATACACCTGGAAAAAATTAATTTATTTGAAATTATTTTAATCTTTGTGCTTAACAAACAAAATTTAATATGTACGTAGGCTAAAGGAGGTCATCAGTGGAGTGCGTACAACACTGCTTCCTATAGTAAGGAGAAAGTAAAGAGGGCGAATGGAGCCTCACATTCTTCATCATCGCGCTGCAGATGATCTGTTTAACTGTTTTCTCACTAGTGAAGCATTCAGTTTTTCCACTTATAGTCCGCCATGTAAATAGCAAATGTGTCATGGTGCAACAAAACTGACTCTTAAAGGGAATGTAAGATGAGACTCTGATTGGTTTAATGCACGTTATGCTCAAAAAAATCCATAACTCATTAAGAGAATAAGCACAACCCTGCCAGGGCACAAAGCTTATTTTTCCGTCCTTAAAATAAAATGACCTTTGCTGTTGGTTCAAACTACTTATTTAAAATGAGTTGTAAGTTTGTTTTTCTGTTTTAAATTTGTAAAAACAATTGTTAAATTAATTAATTTGTGTTGGGACTACATGAAGGAATTGTATGGAACCTGACATTTTTTACAGTGTATAAACCTATAATTGTGCAAAATAAATGATAGAGTTCTGAAACAGATCAAGATTGTCTGATGTAAACTTGAGAAAAACGAATTAATGTAAATGCACTGTAAATGCTTACATTGCAAGAAAAAAAAAATCTGAATCACAAATGTATATCTTTGACTAGCTTTAAGTTTGTATCTCACAATTGGAAAAGTAGGCAAGGAATGGCAAAAATCTAACTCATTCTTTTCTCCTCTGGAAGAAACGAGCTTCCATAATGTATAGCATTGCTGATGAACATCACAAGTATTCATATTGTACAAAAGAAAAAAACATTTGAAGAAGGTAATTTACACATAATCTAGATCTGGCAATAGCCATTTTTTGGACGATGTTCCTAATTTGTTGTTTGTACCTACAGGAAGGACATGTGTGCTAAACCTTATAATTCGATAAAATCATGTATTTTAAAAGAATTACAAAATACCGGCATGCACTGAGCTTTATGTCACTGGAGAGCAATGTACAACAGGAGAGGAGAAACTATTATACAATATATAACTGCATATAAGAATATACCTATGTAGATGAGCTTTAATAGAACTTTATATTGTGACTATATCTGTTATCTTCAATGTAGAATCAATCAGCTTTGATCACCTCACAAACATGTACTGTATAAGGGACGTCGTACGACTGATTTACATTCATGTCTCCATGCAATGCAGAGAGAAAAAAATTACCATTTGCTTTTAAGGCAAGACACTGCAGATGAAAAGGGTAAACAACAACAACAACAAAACATTTATCTACATATTTTCAATTTAGTTTGATTACATTATTAATTATTATGTTACATAGTTATTTGGTATTTGAAGATTCTTAAATATGCAAATTAGATAGGATTAAATATGCACAGATTTGCATACATTTATAGCACAAAAAATAAAACACAGAATGAAATCAAGCTCCTTTTTTTTTTTGACATTTTGGGTTCACACGAAATGAGGTTTTAAGTATTCGCTAGGGCTGGGCAATATGGCCTTAATAAAAATCCCTTATTTTTTCAGAAAAAAATTGATTTATGATTTAAGGTCATTAGGACTCACATGGACTGAGGTGGAGCACCTACTGCTGGCCTCCCTAGCATTACTTTCAACAGCAATCTCGTTTTTCCCATGTGGTCTCCCATCCAGGTACTGACGAGGCTCAGCCCTGTTAGCTTCATTGAGCGCGTCTTCTCCATTAATTGTCTTATCCATTACTTCTCACTGTGAGAAATAATACATGTGGCATGCAGTTTCAAAAGTGCCTGTCTCACGGTGAATGCGTGACTGAGAGCCCTGAATTATCCCATTTTTTTGGCGTGTGTGTTTGTGCGTCCGTGTTGTTTTTCATTTCATTTTCAAACTTACAACTCTGCTCGCTGTATGCTGTTTGTATGTTTCTATGGCAATGCAGGGAAATTACAGAAGCCCAGAGGGAAGTGTCATGTAATGGGTGAAAAACGATTTTCATTCAAACAAATCGATATGAACTTCACACTCCAGTTAATCGATAAAATTGATTTATCGTCCAGCCCTAGTATTCGAGCAAGTACAATATGAACAAAGTCAATGCAAACATACATATAGGCGTGACTCATGAGGCACAAATTACACAGAATGTGCAATGTGTTTGAGACAAAAGCACAAAATTTGTTTCAACTGCATCTACCATGCAAGTTAAAACAATTGAACTCTAGTGAAAACTTAGCCTGAGGGGAAAAAAACATCCCGTGAGTAAACTAGGGATAGTGACCTAGAGTGAACTGCACTTAGCATAAAATCAGCATTAGAGTAAAAGTTTTTTAAAGAGATAATTTTGGGAATCTATTTTTGTAAGTCCATACAAAAAAATACACTTTTTTGTAGAATATAATTCTAAAATAATAAAATAAGGTTATTATAAATGAACAAACTGCTCTGTAAAAACCTTCAGAATATTGATATGAATAAAAGTGTCAAGTTTAGTGTATGTGTTGCTGAAGTAGAGATTTATGGATAGGTGTAGAAGATTCATATTTTCAAGAAAATGGCATTTAAAAATATGTTTTTAATTAAAATCTAAAGACAGAATTTAATAAAGTGCAACAAAAGAACTACTTAAAAGTGTATTTTTGGATGCTTTCTTTGGTAACACTTCGATGGTCCATTTGAGTATTAGTAGACTGTCTACTTAATATCTGTTGATACTGACATTCAACAGACATTTAACTGACTATAAGAAACTTTGCAAGTACATGTCAACTTACACTAACCTAACCCCAACCCTATCCCCATCCTAACAGTCTACTTATAATCTAATGAGAATTAGTTGCAATGTAAATTAAATTCAACAAACGGACCATCAAAATAAAGTTTGACCCTTTCTTTGCATTAGATTAAAAATCTAACACTTTTTACTAAAAGCCAAACAGGTCAACAGCTATAATAATTCAAAGATGCCAAAACTAAAAACAAAACAAAACAAAAAATGTTTTTACCTGGAGTGTCTTGCCTTAAATTAGAATAAAAGTCAAAAGAATGAAGTGCATTGAAGATCCTTATTTTTCTTGAACACCAGCTTCGAAAAAAAACATCCCAGCTGGTGTTTATTTTCAAAACATGAACTCCCAGCCTGATGAGAAATGCATTCAACGGGAGTTTATTATCGAGAACTGTAGATCCCACATCTGGCTGTAAATGAAGCAGATGAAAGCGATCAGCTGCAGATGTGTCCACCTGCTCCAAACTGAAGGGAAAAAAACAGAGCTCCAGCAAGAGCACCGTGTCCATCACTGGAGCGCAAGACAGAAAAAACCCTCCATTCTCCACAGATAGCAGCTGTCTAAAGGTTGAAGAGTGTCTATTTTTCACCACTTTACCCATAATGCCCTGTTTGCTGTTGGCTTTTCACAGCATCCATGTGTCTCTAGAGTCCCGTGGAGTGAGCTGAGGAACATCGGGAAGGAGGAAGATTGAAAAAGGTTTATCATCATCCAGGTATTTGCTGTGAGCGGTAAAAAGCCGAGAGAGAGAGAGAAAAAAAAGAGAAATCCATGTTTTTCCATTGCATTGTGCTACATTTGTAGATTGGACATGTTCACAGTTCATGGGACTCTGAGTGAATCTTCTGATTGGCTAAGAGGAGAGAGGTGGAGTGTGGGTAATAAAGGCTGTCAGCTGCAGTGGCAGTGGTGGTGATTCCCATATTAGGACCGAACCAGACATGGCCAACTTCTCAAATCTAGAGTTTAAAGAGAGAAACGTACAATCTTTTAGTGCAACAGTGCAATGTTTCATCTATTTTACATATGAGGAGGGAGGGGGAATATTTATTTACTTATTTAACTGTTTGTAACAAAAATGTATTTTTGTTTCCTTACTTATTAACAAAATAAACAAAAGTTAATGAAATAAAACTAGCAACAAAACAAAAACATAATATAGCATACATTAAACATAAAAGAACACAAAAACAAACAAAAAAAACATCAAAGAACAAAAATACAAATAATAACAAAGACCACTGATTAAAACACAGCAAAATGAAACACATGTAAACCAAAAAAAAAAAAAGTATTTATTATTATTATTATTATTATTATTATTATTATTATTATTATTATTATTATTACATCTGACACTGTTTTTCTCCAATATTTGAACAATATAAACTCACCGGCCACTGTATTAGGTACATCTGTCCAACTGGCCGTTAATGCAAATTACTATTCAGCCAATCACATGGCAGGAACTCAATGCATAAAGGCATGTAGACATAATCAAGATGATCTGCTGCATTAGAATGGGAAGAAAAGTGATTTAAGTGACTTTGAACGTGCCATGGATGTTGGTGCCAGACAGACTGGTATTTCATAAGTATTTCATTTTATAAGTATTTCATAACATTCTGATCTACTGGGATTTTCACACACAACCATCTCTTATGTAAGTTTACACAGAATGGTCCGAGAAAAAAAAAAAATATCCAGTGAGCGGCAGTTCTGCGGGAGCAAATGCTTTGTTGATGCCAGAAGTCAGAGGAGAATGGCCAGACTGGTTCGAGCTGATACAAAGGCAACAGTAACTCAAATAACAACTCGTTACAACTGAGGTATACAGAAGAGCATCTCTGGTCTCGATTTCTACTGTGACATTCAAATGGTACGGTCAGAATTTGGCATCAACAAGATAAAAAGCATGGATCCATCCTGCCTTGTATCAACGGTTCAGGCTGCTGGTGGAGTAATGGTGTGGGGGATATTTTTTTGGCACACATTGGGCCCATTAGTACCAATTGAGCCTTGTGTCAACGCCACAGCCTACCTGAGTATTGTTGCTGACCATGTCCATCCCTTTATGACCACAGTGTACACATCTTCTGATGGCTAATTAAAGCAGGATGATGCGCCATGTCATTAAGTGTGAATCCTCTCAGACTGGTTTCTTGAACAAGACAATGGATTCACTGTACTCAAATGGCCTCCACAGTCACCAGATGTCAATCCAATAGAGTACCTCTTGAATGTAGTGGAACGGAAGATTCACATCAAGGAAGTATGGCTGACAAATCAGCAGCAACTGCATGATGCTATCATGTCAATATGGACCAAAATCACTGAGGAATATTTCCAACCCAGTACCTAATAAAGTGGCCGGTGAGTGTATAACAAGTTTGTACATATTCTATTTTCTTTAAACATTGTTTTTCTTAGTTCAGCTCAATAAAAAAAAATAAATAAATAAAACAGTTCACACCCCACAAAGCAAATTTTATCATTTTTCCACCCTTATGTTTTCTAAAACATGAATGCCATTTTACTTCCCACAGCATGGGCATGCTTTTATTATTTACTCACTCTCATGCCATTCCAAATTCCAGATTTGGAATGGCATGAGAGGGAGTAGATAATGAAAGCATGTTCGTTTTCATTTAGTTGTTAATTATTACATCATGTGAGAGAGCGACTGGAAAATGATGGACTAATACAGTGCAGGCTTTTCTCATATAAATCATTGTGTTTACAGCTTCTCATTTTCTCTCCTCTCACTAACTGAGATCTAAAGCCGAAAAAAAGTTCAAAGTGATGTTGGTTATGTCTCAGTTTTTAACTTTATTAATTTACATCATTTAGTGCTCATAAGCTAGATATGAAAAAGCTATTACTGTAAATGAGTCGTGTGGTGAAATATGATGTGATTAAGTGTGTGTGTGCAGTGTGTGCAGTTTTGTATTAAAGCAATAACAGCAAATGTTAGCATAGCATGATTTAACATGTTTAACATCATCAAGCTATATTCCAAGTGATGCTACAAAATGCTTAAATGAACATCTTGGGCTGTGGACAATGTGAAACACGTATTGCTATCTGATGAGTTTTGAAAGACCCTCACTGTCTTTCCCACAATTGAGAGAGTTACGGTGTTGAAAAGCCCGAAAGAAGCATACCACCCAGACTGTTGCATGCCCAGAATGAAGCATAGGGGTGTGCTAGATGGGCACGTCATTGCCAAGGACTAGTGAACCATTCTGGAGGACAATGTGTATGCAATAGTTCAAACGTTGTATCCTGAAAGAGGTGTCGTGTATCAGGATGATAATGGACCAATACACAATACAAGACAGAGTGGTTTGATGAACATGGAAGTGTAGCTGAACATCTCCCATGGCCTGCATAGTCACCAGATGGCCACTTTGGGGTGTTTTGGAGGAGCGAATCAGGAGCAGAACATTTTCTTCCATCAGAAGCACGTAGGCCCAATCCCAATTCTATTTTTGTACCCCTACCCCTTGGCCCTTACAACCAAGGGTTAAGGGGAAGGGCTTCAAAACTTACCCCTAAGAATTGGGACAGCACTTCAACACCTGCACATGTGTGTCAGAATGTTGTGAGACCACTGTACATGAGTTATGATTATGGATTATAGATCGCGAAATTTAGCGTTTTTTTTTTGTGTGTGTTTTTTTAAAGCATGACAGTAAAACACAAACGAGGTTATTAATATATTAAAACATATGTTTGTTTGTCGTAAAACGTCGTTATAGTGACAAAAAATACTAATTTGTGGATCTCCTTACTTCTGGGTTCAGCTATCCTGCCGCTGTGACAGGTGTATTCTGGAAAATTTTCTTACCCCTCCGTTTTAAGTGTGGTCCTGAAAAATCTTCGTTCGAAGGGGTGTATACCCCTTGACCTTAAGCCCTATGCCTTCAAGCTAAAGAGAATTAGGACACCATTATCCCTTGACGTGAATGCGCAAAACGAAGGGTAGGGGTAAGGGGAAGGGCTAAGGGGTATACTGTAAAAAATGTCCGTGATTTTAACAGTACAACTCTGTACAATATACAGTGAAAATCTGTTGAATGATTAACAGCTCATTTCTGTACAAAATATGGAAAATAACTGTAATAGATCAAATCTTTTTTTTTCGAGAAAGTAATCAGTGTCTGAAATCTCATCATACACCCTCATTCACTAGTCCCTAAATTAGTCAATTAGTTTAGTCCACTATAGAAAGTGAATGACTACAAATGACTGAATTTAGACACTGATGAACAGCTGCTGTTAACAAGCACAATCACTGAAGGAATAAGAAATTGAAGGAAGAAATAAAACTACACACACAGCCTCACACCAAACCAACTGAATTAAAACAGAGGATTAAACAACTCCATTAAATAACAGCATTGCCAGCTTCACTGATTACAGTTTGACTTCATTTCTGTCATATCTGCAAGAACATTTGGTAGTTAACAGAGGTTTATATATTTTTCTGAAATTCATTGTTTATAGCAAAAAAAAAGAAGTCATGAGAAAAAAAATATACTAAATGTTATTAATTATTAGTGATTTAGTGTCAAGTATTTTGTAAATTAGTTCATAAAAAAATATTTAAAAATATACTAACATTGTTTGGGACGATACTGCAGCTTTATATAGAGGGTCAACAAACAATTAGAAGGGAAATAATAGAAATTAATAATCAGAGTGTCATGCACAAAACCTTGAAAACTCCTGCAGCACATTAAGACACACAGACATCAAGAATCAGGATATGATCCTCAACCATGGTTGCTAAAAAGAAAAATCTGCATGATTCATTCATGCCGCAATGCATGCTCGGTGCCAGCATATTGCAAAACTCCCAGCATGCATTGCAGCATGAATAAATTATGCAGCTTTATGTTCTTAAAATTACTTTCTTTGCCTTTATTTTATTTTGTTTTAGGGGTGTAATATTACAGTAGATTGTTTTGTGTTGTTCTGGGTTGTTTTTTATAAAAATTTTATTTTTTGTTTGTCACCATTATTGAGATTCAAAGACTAATTGTTGATGTCTGTGTGTTTATAAGTTCTGCCACAGTTCAAACTTTCTCATTATGAGTGGTGTATTTAGACCTGTTAAACAGTCATTGATTTCTGAAGCTTCAGTGGATTCATTAATGTATGATATTAATTTCTCACACACAACTAACAAGATACTGAATGAGTTAACAAGTAGACGAAGATGGCTTTGATATAGTTAATCTTTTTGACTTATTCTTAGTTTTTTTCTGGCTTTTCATGCTATAAAATAGTGTGCTCAACACAACTAATTATAGCAACCAATTACAAATTAATGTTATAATAAGAAGTTGAAGAGCCCAACTAAAGCAGACACTGACCTCCGTCATGGTGAGTTCAAATGAACAACAAAAATTTAAGCAGTTTTGTTCACGACAGAATAAAGTAAATGTCAGTAATAAGTGAAGCTCCGGATGTTTGTGAAGTTGTTCAATGACCTCTCTGAGATCTTGAGAAATAATTGTTTCATTGTGTCATTTGTTTTATTTTCATTAATGATTATTTTTATTTAGAGTTTAATTTTCAGTTGATTTTATCTTTGGTTTGGCTGTGATTTGTGTTATTTGGTCTTGTTTTTCTTTCCTTCAGTGATTCTGCTTATTAACAGTTGTTCATCAATAATTCTCAATCCTTCTCTAATTAGATACTTAATTATCTCATTAACGTCATCACTGCCTGAGTGTTCAACCCTCTGTAGTAAGGACATTAGGGAGGATTTTGCTCTGGGATTTGAGGGGTTAAATGTGTTCGATAAAAAATGCACAATGTGGAATTTATTTTTCACGGAAATATTCAGTAAATTGAATTTACAAACATAAAATGTTGAAAACAGTAGATTACTGGCAACCACAGCTGCCGGTATTTTTCCGTAAAATCAAGAAAAAAAACAGCAAAGTACTGTAAAACGTTTTTTTGTGTCACCATTGTGGAGGATAGTATCATCTGTGTGCAAGTCCAAGATGAACTATTTTTTTGTCTGATGTGATGCTGCATCTTCTTTTGCTTAAATGTAACTGTGGAGTTATTAATGCAGTAAAAATCTGTTTGCTAATTGCAGTCACACATGAATACATTAATTAATTTAATGGCCTTTGTGCACTAAGCTATGTTTTTGTGAGCTGAACATTGTATCAGTTCATGAAATAAGGTTATTTTCCGTGAATTTAAACAGTTCTATAAATCGTCCCTATTTTTTACAGGAAAATCATGGCAACCACAGCTGCCGGTATTTTTCTGTAAATTTTACGGATTTGTTTTAACTGTGTAGAATTGGGATTTGGCCGTAGGGTCCTGGCCGCTATTCTGCAAGAAGAATGGCTCAAAATCCTTCTGGCCTGTGCAGTACTTGTTTCTGTCATTCCCAATACAAATTGATGCTGTATTGGCTGCAAAGGGAGGCCCTACACCAGGGCTATTTATTTGGCGGCCCGTGGGCCAAACCTGGCCCCCAAGACAATTTGTTCTGGCCCTCCAATTACAGTGACCAAGACATCAGAAATAAATTTAGTACAGTCGAAAAACGGCCGCTATAGTTATAAAGTGACGTGTCTGTTCAGTACAGCACGAGCTGCAGTTGAAGGCTGCGTAGAGAGTGAGTCACCTGACATTAAGAGAGTGGTGAGAGCAGCCGAAAACTTTTGGATATGTTCGTAGAAAAGGCCTTTTATACAATGCACTGATATCGTTGTTAGGGATGCAATGATTCGCCGACTTCACTGCGCTTTAATTCGTCACGGTTGATTAATCGGAAAGGCTTCTCAACGCCGCGTTTCTGTTGTACAGAACGAAACTGCTGCAATTAAAAAGGTTATGCCACATGTGCGTTACTTTAAAGTTCCGAGCTTGTACGCCGAGGCCAATACACACACACACTGGATTAACTATAGCGGCGGGCCGTTCCAATATCACGCCCTTTCCGCACGCAAGTTTGTTATTTCTAATGTAGAATATGCCAAAGTGCGCGCGCAAGTGGAGCAACACGCTTGCGTCTTTCCGGGCGCACGCAGTAGAAAACATCGCGGTGAGGTTGTGCGTGCCTTTCAGTGCAATGTAAACAAAAGAGATGTTAGACGAATTATTATTAAAATGATTATGTATGTACACTCTCAGAAATAAAGGTACAGGAGCTGTCATTGGGGCAGAAGCCTACCTTTTCAAAAGGTACATGTACCCAAAGAGTCCACAGTGGTACCTCAAAGGTGCATATTAGTGCCCAAATGTGCCTAAAAAGTACCTTTGAGGTACCATTTTAGACCCTTCAGATACAAATATGTACCTTTTGAAAAGATACTGGCCCAGTGACAGCTCCTGGACCTTTATTTCTGAGTGTATGAACGCATATGATAACAACAGTTAATCTAAATACATAGGCCTATATAAAGCTTAAATTTACATTAGACGTGTTAACTGTGAAACCAAGATTATTCTTCAGACTATATAATCATACAACCAACGTCTATAAGTTGTATCCATAATTGTTATGCAGTTTAAAACATATGAATGTGTCTGAATGTAGAAGAAGCCTACTTAAACAATGCACTGCTTTTGTTGTGCTTTGAAGTACAACATTTGAATGTTTGTTAAAAAAGCCACATTGTAAAATGCACTGATATTATGTAGTTTCAAAATACAACATATTAACATTTTAATGTAGAAGAAGCCAACGTGGGTGTCTTAAGGAGCAAAAATGCAACATATGCAGTTGTGTCCTCAATCATATTGCAAGTCATATCTCTCTGGCCCTTCGTTTGGGATGATTTTCATGAACTGGCCCCTGTGACAAACTAATTGAATAGCCCTGCCCTACACCATACTAATGCATTATTTTGGTCTAAAACTAGGCATTTCACTTTCATTGTCCAACCCTGTAGATATACTTCGGACAAACAAACTGATACTAGTATCTTAAAATATATATTTTGATTTTATGGGGACTTTAAAAATGCTAACATATTCTAGTAACATCTAATAAAGGTGCTAACACATGCTAGTATCAGTGTTAAGGTAGTCGCTAGGTACTAGCTTAGCCACATTTTTCAATAGCTTGACAGAAGTTCAGCTACTTACTGTAGGCTACAATGTAGCTTTTTCAAAAGCTAGCTACCTTTTTCAGTAAGCAATGAAACAGCTATATTCCATTTAGTGAACTTGCAATGGTATGAAGCAGCAGTTGGTTATGTTAGATCAAAGACTAAAAAAATATTGTAGAGTAATGTGTACTATTTAGAATTACCTCAACATTAACTGATTTAATATCCATTTTAATAGTTGCCTAATGTTACTTGTGTTCATTTGAACAGATGTCTCTCTTTAAGGTGTGCGGCTAGAAAAATACCAAAACAGACATTTGTCTCGACTCGTTTGTAAATTACGGTCTCCGCAGACGTTCCTCACAGCAGCCCTGTGGTCGACAGGATTTGCATACGACATTAAACTACGGTGCAGACGGAGAGAAAAGCAGCAGCTCCACAACAACATAAACAACTCACAATGTCAGTGTTTACAGTGGGTTGCTAAATATAAAACATCTCAAGAACCAAATATTAGCAACTCAAAATGATCAGGTTTTTATGCTGCGTCTTTGTGCATAACTGTGAGATGCAAAATCAGAGCTTTAGTTTTGATTTTGTCACTATATTACACACACACACACACACACACAGACACACGCACACACACACACATACACACACTGTCACTCCCAAAAGTGTTTGAGTTGGTAGTCGAGTTGGTATTTTTTAGTTGAGTTGGCATTTGAGTTGAGTTGGTATTTTTTTAGTTGAGTTGGTTTTGTTGACCTCAAGTTTGGCTGAGTTAGTTTAGTTTAGTGTCAACACAGTAACCATAAATGGATAGTTTAGCAGGGATTTTTTCTAGACTGTTGAAATTGAGATGGGCAAATGATGCTGTATTGGCTGCAAAAGGAGGCCCTACACCATACTAATGCATTATTTTGGTCTAAAACTAGGTGTTTTACTTTCATTGTCCAACCCTGTAGATATACTTAGGACAAACATACTGGTACTAGTATCTAAAAATATATATTTTGACTTCAAGGGTTTTTTTTTCTAGACTGTTTAAATTGAGATGGGCAAATGGCCAAAATGGCAGACAGGAATGTGGGAATGGAGACGGGCGTCTGTGCCAGCTTACTTTAGATCGGTATGGACTTCATCTTCAGCATAGATGTCAGTTCTTGTTTCTTCACATTGTCTTGTTTCCTTTGTCTCACCCTGTAAGGAGAATAGTCATAATCAGGTCATAATTTGTCTTACTGCTGATTCCCAATTGTATTGTGAAATATAGATTTATGTAAACTAAATTTTTTACCATAAAAGTGTGATGATTGTAAATAACACAGCCACCATGATCGCTACAAACAGCCCCAACAAAACCAATAGTCCGACACTTCCGTTTTGGTTTGAAGATGAATCTAAGACAGAAATGAAATGAGACACAAACAAAATTAAAAACACATAATAAAACAGAAATAAAACAATATCAATCAAAAAACAAAGTGAAATCAAATAGAAAATATAATAATGACAATAATAAACCAAACAAAAAAGAATAAAACAAATCAAATAAAACACAATATATTAAACAACAAAATTAACTAAATTAAACAAAACATTAAAATAAAATAACATTATATTGAACAACAAAACACAAACAAAATTAAACAAATCATTACAATAAAAGCAAATAAAACAAAACTAAATAAAAGTACCTTATATTAAACAACAAAACATGAACAAAATTAAACTAAACATTAAACAACACTATATTGAACAACAAAACACAAACGGAATGAAACAAAACATTAAAATAAAACAATAATCTAAATAAAATAAAACAACATTATATTTAAGAACAAAACAAATAAAATTAAACAAATCTATCAATGTAAACAAATACAAAACTATAAATCAATATGAAGTGACATAAAACATTTTTGACATAAAACAAAAAAAATAAATAAAGAAGCTAAATGAAACTAAACTAAACAAAATAATAAAAAAGCAGAATGAAAATAAAACAAATTTAAACAAGACAAATGTTACACAAACATAACAGAAAAAAATGTGACCCTACCCAGCCACCCACAAAAAGCAGCAAAACACCAAAACCAAAACAATGCAAAATTACACAACATTAAACAAAACACACAATAAATAAAATAAACATTTTAATCTATTCATTTAAAAAAAGTTAAAATGTAACGAAAGTAAATTACAAAAATCAAATAACATTATATTGAAAAACAAAACACAAACAAATTAAACAAAACATTAAAATAAAGCCAAATAATACAAAAGAAGCAAAACAAAAATAAAATTACCTTATTTTGAACAACAAAACACAAACAAAATTAAACAAAACATTAAAATAAAACAAACTAATTAAAATGAGCAAGATTATAAAAACAAACCAATATAAAATGAAATAAAACATACTGAAACAAAATTAAAATAAGGAAATAATAAAAGCACAATGAAAGTAAAACAAATTTAAACAAGTCAAATGTTACACAAACTTAACAAAAAAGAAAATGTGACCCCGCTCCCACCCACAAAAAGCAACAAGACCAAAACAAAAAAGCAAAATTACAAATTAAATGTAATTGACACACAATAAATGAAGAAACAAAATTTAAAAAATCTTCATTTTAAAAATTTTAAACCGTAAGAAAAGTAAACAAAATAAAACTACATTATATTAAACAACAAAACACAAACAAAACAAATTAAACAAAATAAAACAACATTAGAACCACAAAACACAAACAAAATTAAACAAAACTAAAAAAACAAATAAATAAATCATGAAATAAAACATGCTGAAACAAAATGAAAATAAACAATAAAAAAATATAAAAGAAAAATTTATAGTATAACAAATTTAAATAAGCAAAATGTTGCACAAACAAAAAAAAAAAAAAAACAGACATAACATAAAACTAAATATGACCCTTCCCCCACAAAAAAGCAGCAAAACAAAAAATGTAACAAAAATTACACACAAAACAACTTTAAACAAACAAACAAACAAAAACAATCAAAGTAATATTAATCAAAAGCAAAACAAAACGCAAACAAAATAAAGCAAAATCATCATCCCAAAAGCAAAACAAAATAAAACTAACTAAAACTAAAGCAAAACAAAGCTAACATGATACAAACATTGCAACACTAACAACAAATTACAAAACATGCATGGCACTGTATTATGCTTTGCTTCTAAATCAACAATTTCATATCCTCAAGTTAATCATACAGTTCACAGTAAATGAAGACATTCAATCTGATTAAACAACTTAACATAAATAGTTAAACAGATCTAATTATTACAGTATTCAAAATAAATGTATTTGGGCTGATAAATATGACTGCAACTGTACAGCATGTCTGCATGTTGGATGAACAGATATAAATAAACAGCCTGGAAACAGTTAGCTAATGAACAGCAGAATGATATACCCTGGTGTCTGTCACATGACCAACGTTTCAGAATGCTCTGATTGGTCAAAGCTAGACGAAGTAGAAAACTCCATCCACCACAAGTGACTCTTAAGCATATGGATGCTCATAAATCAGGCTCAGATCTCAAAGGCTGCTGACGCTCTAAATCTATCCATGCGTTACTCACATCATACTCTAAGAAAAAACATATGTTGGATCCATTTTTCAAGCAAATACCTGAAGACTTGTCTGTTGTCCTCACTGGATAGGACTCAAATACATAATCCGGTTCCTCTGTTGGCTCTTCTGGAGGCTCTAAAATTGCAAAACAAATATAGTTATATGTATTTATTTGACTTCTGAATTATTCATGACCAGCTCCCCTGAAAAGTCATGTCAGTATAAGTTTCCTCAATTTTATTTTAAACATTCATATATTACATTCATACAGTAAACAAAATTCATTTGTTTACTGTCTGACAAGCAACAAGAATATTGTGTTGCTCATTTATTGTATGATTGTTTAAATTTTCCAATATTTCCAATTTTTTTAAATAATAACTATAAATATTTTTGACAAAAACTCTCGGCAACCTTTACTGGCTGCTGTGTCTTTAATATGGTGGTAAGATTATTATGCATTATTGAAACATCAGAGAGGTTTTTGTAAAATGAATGTTGAAAATGACTTGAAACGGGTAAATTAATTTGTATATACCAAAATTGTTATAGCTATATTTCGTTGCGCTCAGCAGCTATAATAAAATTTCAGTTTTACATTTTTCACGTCATATAAAATATAAACTTGTTTGAGGACATACAAAACATGTTTGCTGTTTTTCCAAATCCGTTTATAAAGCATGCAGGACTGGATGACAGGTATAGTTTCTGCTTTCACTCATCCAAAAAATGCCCTGTTTGCACGATTTGATTAATAGCATTGTATCCGAATACTTTATAAAAATATTTTCAAAACTCAGTTGTTTATTGTTTAGAATTTTTTTTTTCAGATATAGGCTTTTGTAAAATTAAGTTTAAAATGGCTGAAGCGGTTTAATTTATTTGCATCTTCTATACTGTACTCATATGGGCAACATTTAACAGTTTCAATAATAATAATAATAATAATAATAATAATAATAATAATAATAATAATAATAATAATAATAAGTAATTATAAGTAGACTATTTGATAAAGTTATTCCCTCTGGCAGTGAGAACGTCCTGCAAGCATGAAGAGAATATCTACGGAGAATCACGTTTTAACAAATATATAAATAGATAGGCTATATAACATCATTTATAATGAGCTTAATTTTTTTTTTTTCATTAGCGGCGTTATTCTGTGTGCGGTATTTATGACCCAGATGTGTAGCCAATAAACATTAAAATGTGCTTTTAGAAACTTAAAATATTAATATTTTATGTTGGCTATGTTTAGGATATGGGATATGGGATAGAATAGCATACAGTGTAAAAAAACAAACATTTTGTCCCGGAAACCGAATAAGCCGAAATGGGCCAGCTATAAGATTTATTTATTTTCAAAGTGATATGCGAATTATATTTTTCCACAATAGGCTAGCCTGCCGTGCAACAAAAATTAATTTTGCTTTTGAACTAGATATCCAGTCAAAGCACAACGCATCCCAGCACTATGGATATATTATTAGCTTAATATTATAATTATTAGACATTCGTGGATATAATGCGCTCTTTTAAACAAGCAGATTTTTTTTCTTTTTGCAGGCAGTTCGCTCAGCATATGTGTGAAAGAGAAATGAGGAGAGAATGAACATGCAAACTTTGCGTGTGGAAATGCACATTTATTTAACTTCATGACTGCCATAATAGCAAAAGGGAACCTATTTCAGAGTGCACGAGAGTGTTTTAAATGTAGTGGCAGTTGGTCAAATATTTGTAACCTAGTCTATAATAAACAATAACTGTTGATAAAGCTAGTAAAACTGCGATCAATGGACGCGCTCCATCGGCTCGATAACCTTAACATTATTTTGTGCTGTGCCGCGATTTTCATATCTTGTGCAACAAAATTATAACTTAATTGACCACAACCTTTCACATAAGGTACTGTACAGTACACTTTAAGTGTGGTCCTCTTGTGTAAAGGCAAACTGAAAATCTATGGTTAAGGCGCCACCCAGCGGCCAAATGCTGTTGGCGCACTTTTTACCGCCGCTGCGGCGGTAAAAAGCATGTTTTGAACTAGAGACATCTGTAGTTTTACTTTTTTTTGTACTTTTTTGTTTTCTTAGTTTTTTAAACTTAGTTATAAGTAACAAAATGAAAATAAAAATATATACCAACCAAACTTAATTAAAAAAAATATATATTTAATTGAATTTAATTTAAGTTAAATTACATAGCTTGAAAGACTAAAGTATACTGTTTTACACACAGAGATAATCTAAACACACATGATCTAAAGTGAGGACTATTTATGCTTTATAAATCCCTATAAATGACAATTAAAGGCTTAATATCACATAAACAATACATCTTTGCAATCCTATCTAAATAATAAAATTACTGTACAGTTTAAACATTGCTGAATAACAGGAGTGTAAAATACAGCATAAAATTGGATAAAAAAACAACAATTTAATTTAACAATATATTATGATTAGGGCTGTCAATTGATTAAATTTTTTTACTAATTAATCACACTTTTTTGTGATTAATCATGATTAATCTCAAAAAGCCGTATTTATTAAAGAAATCAAAACACAGGCATGTAAGTGCCATTTAAATTTTAAAACAATCAATGCCAATAACAAACAAAAATTATTTCCATGTTGGATTCTATGTGAACTACAAATAAAATCCAAAATACAGGCATTGCAAATATGGAAATTGGAAGAAAAAATAATAATAAAGTTTTGAATACAAACAATTGTATTGATTGTAAAGTTGTTTTGCGAGTTGAAAACATTAATTATAAAGCAGAAACAAATTTGCTTAGTCCTCCTTATCATTTAGCCAGTTGCTAAATGTCTAAAAGACAGTCCAGTCTATTGACATTATTCGGTGACAACACACACGCACGCACACACACACACACACATACAGACAGAGAGAGAGAGAGAGCGCGCAGTACAGCGCACTCCCTTCAAATCATCACCACACACAACTACGGTTCTTAAAGTATGGCTGTATTTCTCAAGCAAGGATTCTGATACAACAACGCGAATCAAAAAGTTGCTTTACAAAACGCGCACGCTGCACGCACTTTACAAAAGTTGCGTGTAATAGGCTGTTTTTGACAGCTTGCGACATCATCTGGCACTTTCACTGAGTACATTTACATGGATCCAAATTATCCATATTATCCTTTTTCCATATTCCTTTGCTCATTAAACACACGCAGGGCCGGAGCAAGCTGAACTGGTGCTCTAGGCGAACGGTGATCACGCCGCCCTCAACCCGAAAGTGAAAAAGAAAGTGACTGGTTCGCGGATGAACGTGAGGATCGGGAGGGAGGGGGTAGGTGTCGGGGATCAAAGTGAGAACCGGGGGGGTTCGCTCACTATTTTGCCGCCCTTGTCGGCCCCTAGTTTGCCTCTATGGACGCGCCGGCCCTGAACACACGTCGGCCACAACAGGAAAAAAAAAAACCTACCACTGTGTTAAATGCGTTAATTTTTTTAACGCGTTAAATATTTCAAATTAATCAGCGTGCGTGAACGCGCTAATTTTGACAGCCCTAATTATGATACAATATTTTAAAGTTATTTAGCAATGTTTAAACTGTACAGTAATTTTATTTTAGATAAGGTTGCATAGATTTATTTTTCATTTGATACAGTTTAATTTGTGTACAGTTGAAGTCAGAATTATTAGCCCCCCTTTGGTTTTCTTCTTTTTCTTTTTTAAATATTTGCCAAATTATGTTTAACAGAGAATGAAATTTTTTCAGTATGTCTGATAATATTTTTTCTTCTGGAGAAAGCGTGTTATTTGTTTTATTTAGCTAGAATAAAAGCAGTTTTTAATTAAAAAAAAAACATTTTAAGGTCAATATTATTAGCCCCTTTAATCAATTTTTTTTTCAATAGTCCACAGAACAAACCATCGTTATACAATAACTTGCCAAATTACCCTAACCTAATTAACCTAGTTAAGCCTTTAAATGTCACTTTAAGCTGTATAGAAGTGCCTTGAAAAATATCTAGTCAAATATATTATGTGTTGTCATCATGGCAATGATAAAATAAATTAGTTATTAAAAATTAGTTATTAAAACTATTATGTTTAGAAATGTGTTGAAAAAATCTTCTCTCCGTTAAACAGAAATTGGGGGAAAAAAATAAACAGGGGGCTATTAACTCAGGGGGGCTAATAATTCTGACTTCAACTCATTCATTCATTTATTCATTTTCTTTTCGGCTTAGTCCCTTTATTAATCCGGGGTCGCCACAGCGGAATGATCCGCCAACTTATCCAGCATATTTTTTACGCAGCAGATGCCCTTCCAGCTGCAACCCATCTCTGGGAAACATCCACACACACTCATTCACACTCATAAACTACGGACAATTTAGCCTACCCAATTCACCTGTACTGCATGTCTTTGGACTTGTGGGGGAAACCGGAGCACCCGGAGGAAACCCACGCAACCACGGGGAGAACATGCAAACTCCACACAGAAATGCCAACTGACCCAGCCGAGGTTCGAACCAGCAACCTTCTTGCTGTGAGGCGAACGTGCTACCCATTAGGTCACCGTGGCGCCCCTGACTTCAACTGTATATTCAAATTAATAGAAATAGTAAAGTTGTCTATGTTCTTTGTTCCCTGTTTACAATAAAACTGAGCCTTGAATAACCATTTATAAGGGATTTATAAAGCATAAATAGTCAATTTAGATCAGGTCACAAAACTTAATAAATATGTTAATAAAGCATCTATTAACAAACAAATGAACTAATAATACATGCCTGAGTAATGCAATATATAAATGTTGATTTGAATAGTGTATTAATCATTTACTAACTCATTCTGAATGATCATTAAAAACCACCAACTATTCTTAAATAACTGGTTTGTAAATAATGCGATACTTAAGACAACTATTCACATCAGACGGCCTTCATCCTAACAAACTTGGTGCAAAGGTGCTAAAGGACAATATCTATTTCTCCCTTCATCATCCATTGGCTGTGTGTGCCACTGAACTCAACCCAAATGGCACACACACACCTAGCAAATGTCAGGATGACCACAGGACTTTAAATCAGCTCCTGAGTGGACTTGGGGCTGATGCATTACACAAGGACAGTGATAACGCCATGCAGCCAAAACAACCACTGTTGATAGAGACACTACCGCCTGCGCCCTGCACACTGAGCCCAACACAGACTGACTGTGATCCATCAGACCAGCAGCAAGTCTCAGCGTTCAACAATGATCCTCAGGAAAACAGCCAGGAAAATATATTTCAGCAGCCAGAATCTCCAGACCCACAACCTCTGCCACCCCTGTCACCAGACACGCTCTCATTGTCACCTTGCTCGTCTCACTTGGACTTTTCTAAAAAGATGGAGGAACTGGTGTTTGCTGGAACTAAACTTTTTACACTCCTTTGCAGCAAGCCCCCAGTTATCACCCAAAAAGCGGCGTGCTCCACAACCACCTCTGAGCCCACTTGGAAGAACCCTCCGATCACACCGCCAGGGCTCAAACATTGCCCCATCTTCAGCTGGTGAACACAAAAGCTGTCGGTGATGTATGTCGGGTGCCTGCTTAGATAACAGTATCTTTATCAGATGTTTACAGAACAAGCAGGAACCCTGTGTGCCTGTAGCTTTCTCTATGCAGATATGTGTTTTATTACGAGACAGAAAACCAAAGGCCTCTTCAAGCCGTACAGCAAATCATTCAAATCTGGTGTCGATCTGAGACTACTCTGGTAGATCTGAGACTACTGTAAGGAAAACAGCTAAAACTGATAAGTTAGCACTTTTAAACATCCGATCACTTAACAATAAGTCACTTTTAGTCAATGATTTTATCAGCACAAATTGCCTTGATTTTATGCTTTTAAATGAAACTTGGCTCGATGACAGTTGTAGTGCAGCAGTCCTGAATGAAGCAGCTCCTTTAAACTTTGATTATTTGAGTGTTTGCAGAGCTAATAGGAGAGGTGGAGGCATCACTGCCCTGTTTAAAAATGTTTATGAGTGTAAACAAGTGTCATTTGGTGATTATTTGTCCTTTGAATATCTGAGTATAGCACTAAAGGGTGCTCCACGCATTTTACTGATCATTATCTACAGACCTCCAAAATATTCTCCAACTTTTATTGATGATTTTACAGAACTGCTATCAATAGTAACCTCTGAATTTGACTGTTTTACTATTGCTGGGGATCTTAATATTCACATTGATAATCCAGAAATCAATGCTACAAAAGAACTTATGACTGTTTTTAACACTTTTGATCTGACTCAGCATGTTCAAGGACCCACACACAATCGTGGACACACTCTTGATCTACTTATAACTAAGGGTTTACACATTTCATCGACTGTTGCTAAGGATGTGGCACTATCTGATCATTTCTGTATTTTCTTTGATGTATTGATCACTCCAGCCATTGAAGACAGATCTGTCTCTATCAGAAAAAGATGCATAAATGACAACACTAGTGAGCAGTTTATGAAGGCCATATCACTAACACCAAGCATATCTGCAAACTCTGTCGATTCTCTCCTTGATTTGTTTAATTCTAAAGTTAAGAATGTCATAGATGACATTGCTCCTGGTTAAGTCAGGAAGAGAACTGGCAGACAGAAAGGACCTTGAACAAGGTCAACATCTGTAAAGATGATGAAAAGATAATGCAGAAAAGCTGAGTGTATGTGGAGGATTACGAAACTAGTAGTCCATTACAATATCTATAAAGAGAGTCTACACGCTTTTAATGTGGAACTAAACACTGCTAGGCAGACTTTCTTCTCAAGCCTTATAAACAGCAACATAGAAAACACCCGTACCCTCTTTGCAACGGTAGAGAGATTCACAAACCCCCCCAGTAGGATTCCTAGTGAACTACTCTCTGAAAGCAAATGTAATGAGTTTGCTCATTTCTTTACTGATAAGATCAATAATATCAGAAAGGCAATCAGCTCATCCAATCAGCCAAGTTGTGTCAACGTCAGACAAGCTCAACCACAACTTAAGAAATCAGACATTATGTCTGATTTCAAGGCAATTGATGACAAAATCTTAGAAGAGATTGTGCAAATTATGAGAACATCAACCTGCGGTCTTGACACGCTCACCACATCATTCTTTAAAACTGTGTTTAACTGTCTAGAAATGGATCTTCTGAAAGTGGTGAATGCTTCACTTCTCTCAGGGATTTTTCCAAACTCACTTAAAACTGCAGTTGTTAAACCCTCCTGAAAAAGAGCAACCTGGATAACACCCTACTGAGCAACTACAGGCCAATCTCAAATCTCCCTTTCATTGGCAAAATCATTGAAAAAGTTGTTTTTAACCAGGTTAACAAGTTCTGAAGCTTGAAAGGGTGTTTAGACAATTTTCAATCTTGTTTCAGAGCACATTACAGTACAGAGAGCGCCCTTATAAAGATAATCAATGATATTCACCTAAATACAGATTCAGGCAAACTAACAGTGCTGGTATTGCTCGATCTCAGTGCTGCATTCGACACTGTCGATCACAGCATACTTCTGAATAGGCTGGAGAACTGGGTTGGGCTGTCTGGAACGGTCCTCAAATGGTTCGGATCGTACCTTGAAGGGAGAGGTTACTATGTCAGTATAGGTGACCATAGGTCGAGGTGGACACCCATGACATGTGGAGTCCCACAAGGCTCAATTCTGGCACCTCTCCTGTTCAACCATTATATGCTCCCTCTGAGCCAAATAATGAGAAAGAACCAAATCTCCTACCACAGCTATGCTGATGAGACTACATAGCCTTACTGCCTAATGACTACAGCCCCATTGACACCCTCTGCCAATGCATTGATGAAATTAACAATTGGATGTGCCAAAACTTTCTTCAGTTAGACAAAGAGAAAACTGAAGTCATTGCATTTGGGAACAGAGATGAGGTTCTCAAGGTGAATGCGTACCTTGGCTCTAAGGGTCATACAACAAAAAATAAGGTCAAGAATCTTGGTGTGACTCTGGAGTCAGATCTCAGTTTCAACAGTCATGTAAAAGCAGTAACTAAATCAGCATACTATCATCTCAAAAACATTGCAAGAATTAGATGCTTTGTTTCCAGTGAAGACTTAGAGAAACTCGTTCATGCATTTATCAGCAGCAGGGTGGATTACTGTAACAGCCTCCTCACTGGACTTCCCAAAAAGACAGTCAGACAGTTGCAGCTCATCTGACTAGAACCAGGAAATCAGAGCACATCACACCTGTCCTCAGGTCTCTACACTGGCTCCCAGTTACATTCAGAATATTCAGAATTATTTTATTTTTTTTATACTTCAATTTTATTTCTGTTTATGTAAGGCAAGGCAAGGCAAGTTTATTTATATAGCACATTTCATACACAGTGGCAATTCAAAGTGCTTTACATAAACAGAAATAAAATTGAAGTATAAGAAAATAAAATACTAAAAAAACTGATAAAAACAGATAAAATGAGTTAAGACAAGTTATAAAAGAATGAAAAGAAAAGAAAGACGCAATAGTGCGACCTGTCGGACGTAGCACAGTGCTCATTCAGTAAAGGCACAGCTAAACAGATGTGTTTTCAGTCTTGATTTGAATGTACCTAATGTCGGAGCACATCTGATCATTTCTGGAAGCTGATGTAAAGCACTTTGAATTGCCACTGTGTATGAAATGTGCTATATAAATAAACTTGCCTTGCCTTTATATTATTTACGTGGCCAACGAAAATAACATAACACAGTATTGTTTATCTAACTAACCCTCTGTCTCGCTACAGTCAACCCGCTCTTTAAGATCTCAAAACTCAGGGCTTCTGATAGTACCTAGAATAGCAAAGTCAAGTAAAGGAGGTCGAGCCTTCTCATTTATGGCTCCTAAACTCTGGAATAGCCTTCCTGATAATGTCCGAGGCTCAGACACACTCTCACAGTTTAAAACTAGATTAAAGACCTATCCTTTTAGTAAAGCTTACATTCAATACATCACATAGCGTTATGATGCATTAATGTGCTCCACACATCTTGTTTATATACACTATGAACAGCAGCTACACTAAATATTCTCTTTATTCTCTATTTTCACCTGGGAATACTCATCCCGAGGCCCCCAGAGACTATGCAGCACCACGGATATGATCCAAGACCTGCAACGAGATGATCCCAAAGTTCCATAATCCTGGACCAAGCTGTATCCTGAGCAGCTGTTTGGTGCATGGCGGAGTAGCAAGCATGAGACTGATTCCTGTGACCCTCCAAGGACAGACGAGCCTCGAGTTCTCCATCCTTCGGCGCCTAGACTGCAGCTCTGCGCAAGACGTCTGGCCATAGGAGAAATGGACGTGCCCAACTGAAACTGGTTTCTCTCAAGTTTTCTCTGGGCTGGGCTGGGCTGACACTGTTTCAATTTACTATAACCTTCAATGTGAAGCTGCTTTGGCACAATCTACATTGTAAATGTACAAATACAAATAAAGGTGAATTGAATTGAATTATTGGGTTAACATTTAGCAAGGTAACAAAATCTACAACTTGATGCAATGACTTACAAGCACATAAACATAAACACAGTTCTTACAAAATGAGAACAAAGATTTATTGAGCTACACTAGGATAGATTAAACTAACTACGTGATAAGCCAACAACAAACGCACATTCACACATACATACAAAGGCAGTTCAGAGGATGAAAAGTGAGTACACAACTGTCCCAAATTAATTCTAGTACTTCTGACTAGATCTTAGAATCACACCTGAGAAACCACAAAAGCAGAGATTATGCTTATCTTTAACTGCTTAAGATCAATCTGCACCAGATCAGCAAGAGACAATATTAGTTTGTGTTACTTGCGCTTTTGCTGACGTCTTGAGTTTCCCTTGCCGGGCTGGCCTCGGAGAAGCACGGCTCTCCTGATTGGGTGGTGACTCGCTTCAGTCTCGCTTTCGGGGACGGACTCTGCTGAGAGTCGGTTTGCGGAAGTTCGTGCGGATTCAGCTGTCCCGAAACCTAAGAGGTTGAATGTAATGTTCGTGGTGACCCAATGGTGTGGCGGCATGGTGTCCGTGTAGGGCAAAAGAGGGCAGAGAGCACAGCTAGTGCGAGCAAGCTAATGCAAAAGCAAAGATTTTACGGTTGCAGGGTGTTTTTAAGTGACCTGGTTTGGTCCATCCCCGTGGCACTGTCTTCCAATGAGTAGTTGACATGAACGGCGGGGCCACGCCCGTACTATTGTAGTAAGGGTCTACTTACTTATTATTAACAGTCTGCACGTTGATTTCACGTGGTAAAATCTCTTGTAAGTTAGTAACTATCTCAATGTTCATCATCAAATGTTACAAGAAGAATACTGTTTGTACTACTAGCTTTTCATTTACATCACTGTATTGCAAATGTCACTAGATTTCGTTTAGTACCAGACATCATACATTTCAGATGCATAAAGACATTTCATCTGATATAAGGCTTAAACCAACACATTGATTAACCTGGTTGGTTGGAATAAACACAACATTTGAGGAAAACTATGGCATATTATTCAAAGATACATCTGCCTTAGCTGTAACTGTATCAGCTGTAACTGCTGAAGTTTCACGCTCATTTTACACACACAAGCAATGTCCAGTCTTGCTTCTAGTTCAAGTTTGAATTCTCTTTATTTAGCCTGTTGAAATACATTCTTGCAATTAATAATGGTGAATAAAATACCTTAGCATCCTTAATAGTGTGAGTGTGTGTGTGGTAAAACCTGTATGCGTAAGTTGGGTGACGGATCATTGGAACATCTGCACACAAAGTCTTGATGGCAATACTCAAGTCAATCTGTTATGTGATGGTATAGGCCTTCGAGCCAGATCTAAATGACTGAGACAATGTGACGCCCCAATTTGCAAGCCTGATTTGAACTGGTTTTAAAGGTCAGCAACATCTTTTGCAGTAAGTCACAACACAGAATAACGTGTGGCTAGTAAACTGGCTGTAGTAAACTTATTTGGAATTAAATTAGAGGCAACCACTGCAGTAATGGTGATCCACACGGTGGTGGCCATTAGCTAGCTTGAGTAATTGTCTATTTTATTTTATTTGTCTATTTTATTGTAGTAATTATATTTATTATTTTAAAATACAAAATAAAACATATTTAAAACTCATCTTGACTGTGAAATTATGACGCACTAATCACTCCTGCACACTCAGAAATAAAGGTATGTGAACTGTCACTAGGATGGTACCTTTTCAAAAGGTACACATTTGTACATAAAGGGTCCAAATTGGTACCTCAAAAGTATATATTAGTACCTAGAGATTTTAAGAGGAACATTTTTGTACTTTTTAGGTACTGATATGTAGTCTTGAGGTATTAATATGGACCCTTTAAAAAGGTACCACCCCAGTGACAGCTCGCGTACCTTTTTTTCTGAGAGTGCAGAAAAGACTTAAAATAAAAATAATAAAAATGAATAAAAATGCTAAATCATTCCAGTAGGTAGTGCATTCAGATCAGTAATGAGGAATGATGAGACATTCCAAATGCATCTAACTACCCCCCAACACTGCAAATAAGATTAACATGTCCTGCTGATTTTTCAGACTTTTGAAACGTAAAACTCCAAATGGTCACCTAAAGAATATTAGGCTACAAAACTACTGTAATAAAGGGAGCATAGTCCCTTTAAGCCTATTCACTCTGTTTATTCTGGTATCATTTCCGTTATCATTGCGTAGGGAAAGTTCAGTTCAATATAGAGGTTGCTCGTATCAATCAGTAGGAACAGTGATGTGTAAGCTGTGTGTTTATGCCACTTGTACTGTGTGAGTGAACTGTGTATTTGCGCAGTTCAAGACGTTAAAACAAAAAGAACGATTATTTTCACTGTTTTAAGCAGTTTCTATCATTTGCTGTTTTTGGTCAAAAGAAGCTGTGTTAAGCTGTTTCCTGCAATGCAGAAGTGGACACATATGAAACTTTCTCCTTTCACTTAGTTTTTACTTGAAACTGGTTAAAACATGTTTCATACTGCATACAATGTTGTTTTAAACAAAAAGAATGATGATTTTCACTGTTTTCAGCAGTATTTATCATTTGCTGTTTTTGGTCATAAGAAGCTATATTAAGCTGATTCCTGCAATGCAGAAGTTAACACATTTGCAAACTCTCTTTTGTCACATTGTTTACACTTGCATGTTGTTAAAACATGTTTAATACTGCATAAAATGTTGTTTAAAAAAAGAATGCTGATTTTCACAGTTTAAAGCAGTGTTTATCATTTGCTGTTTTTGGTCATAAGAAGCTGTATTAAGCAGTTTCCAGCAGTGCAGAAGTAGCTACAATTAAAACTTTCTCTTTCCACTTATTTTTCACTTGCAACTTGTTAGAACATGTTTAATACTGCATACAATGTTGTTTTAAACAAAAAGAAGGATGATTTTCACTGTTTAAAGCAGTTTTTATCACTTGCTGTTTTTTGTCATAAGAAGTTGTATTTAGCTGTTTCTTACAACACAGAAGTGGACACATTTGCAAACTCTTTTCAAATAGTTTTCACTTGCAACTTGTTAAAACATGTTTAATACTGCATAAAATGTTTATTATTTTTTTAAGAACGATGATTTTCACTGTTTTAAGCAGTTTTCATCCCTTGCTGTTTTTGATGAAAAGAAGCTGTATTAAGCTGTTTCCTGCAACACAGAGTTGGACACATATGAAACTTTCTCCTTTTACTTAGTTTTTACTTGAAATTGGTTAAAACATGTTTCAGAATGCATACAATGTTGTTTTAAACAAAAAGGATGATGATTTTCACTGTTTTAAGCAGTATTTATCATTTGCTGTTTTTGGTCATAAAAGCTATATTAAGCTGATTCCTGCAACGCAGAAGTTGACACGTTTGCAAACTCTGTTTTCACACAGTTTGCACTTGCAACTTGTTAAAACATGTTTAATACTGCATAAAATGTTGTTTAAAAAAATGCTGATTTTCACTGTTTTAAGTATTCACTTGCTGTTTTGTTCATAAGAAGCTGTATTAAGCTGTTTGCTGCAACGCAGAATTAGACACATATGAATCTTTTTCCTTTCACTTAGTTTTCACTTGGAACTTGTTAAAACATGTTTACTACTGCATACAATGATGTTTTAAGCAAAAATAATATGATTTTCACTGTTTTAAGCAGTTTCTATCACTTGCTGTTTTTGATCATGAGAAGCTGTATTAAGCTGTTTCGAGCAAAGCAGAAGTGGCCACAATTGAAACTTTCTCTTTTCACTTATTTTTCACTTGCAACTTGTTAGAACATGTTTGATACTGCATACAACATTGTTTTAAACAAAAAGAATATGTTCACTGTTTAAAGCAGTTTTTTAATCACTTGCTGTTTTTGGTCATAAGAAGCTGTATGGTAACACTTTATAATTCTATCTGTTATAACTAGTTAACAGACCATTAGTAAACTGTAAGTTAATGGGTTACAAATGACTTGTTAAATAATTGTTAATAGTTTGTTAATTATTCATATCTATCTGTTTCAACAAGTTAACAGACCTTAGTGGAAAATAAATGATTTGTTAAATAAAAGATAATAGTTTGTTAATTATTTTTAACTGTGCCTTTTAGATAACTTACACACTCAGAATCAGAATTAGAATCAGTTTTATTGCCAAGAGTGCTTCACACACACAAGGAATTTGCTTTGTCTACAGAATCTTCCAATGTACATAAAGTGACAAGTGACAACACAAAATAAATATAAAAAAAGAAGACGGTAGACATTAAACAAAGATGCAGTCAATCCAACAAGATCTGGATGTTGAAATGTATGTACAGATTGTTATAAATATACAGGTTACAAGGTGTTGTGTGCCAAAGCGTATGTATTGCATTGTATGTTGTTATAAGGTGCTGTGTACAGATGCGTAAGAAGTATTGCAATGTATATTATTATAAGGTGCTGTGTACAAGTGCGTATGAGAGAGTATTGCACGTTTATTGCACATAGGAAAAATATTAACTGTTCATGAGGTAGATGGCCTGAGGAAAGAAACTTTTCCTGTGTCTGGCAGTTTTTGAGCTCGGTGCTCTGTAGCGCCGGCCAGACGGTAACAGTTCAAACAGGAAGTGTGCTGGGTGCAAGGCGTCCAGGGTGATTTTGCGAGCCCTTTTACTCACTGTGGAAGAGTACAGTTCTTGAAGTGTAGGAAGGGTAGTGCCAGTGATTCGTTCAGCAGTCCGGACTATTCGCTGTAGTCTACGGAGGTCAGATTTGGCTGCTGAGCCGAACCAGATGGTGATTGAAGTGCAGAGGATGGATTGGATGACAGCTGAGTAGAACTGCACGAGCAGCTCCTGTGGCAGGTTGAACTTCCTCAGCTGACGAAGGAAGTACAGTCTCTGCTGGGCTTTCTTCACAATAGAGTCTACGTGAGTGTCCCACTTCAGATCCTGAGAGATGGTGGTGCCCAGGAACCTGAATGACTCCACTGCAGCCACAGTGTTGTTCATGATGTTGAGTGGGGGGAGTGCAGGGGGGTTTCTCCTGAAGTCCACTATCATCTCCACCGTTTTGAGCGTGTTCAGCTCCAGGTTGTTGTATCTGCACCATAAAGCCAGCCGCTCCCCTTCCTGTCTGTATGCAGACTCGTCACCGTTCCGGATGAGGCCGATAACAGTAGTGTCGTCCGCAAACTTCAGGAGCTTGACGGAGGGATCTTTTGCGGTGCAGTCGTTGGTGTACAGGGAGAAGAGCAGTGGGGAGAGAACACATCCTTGGGGAGCACCCATACTGATGGTGCGGCTGTTAGTTAACAAGTTTTACTTACTAACAACTGTTAGTTAACAAGTTTTAAATGACTTGTAACTGTATTTTAACGATTTACAACTACACCTAATACATTAGTAATAGATCATGAACAAGCTGTTAGTAAATTACTTACTAAAGACTTGTTAAGTATCAGTTAATAGTTTTTATATGTTATTGGGACATTATTCTAGTTGCAATTATTTTTCATTTATTAACTGTTAGTAAATGAGGAATAGTTGCAACTTTAGAATAATGTCCCAATAACATACATAAGCTAATAACTAACACTTTACAGATCAATTGTTCATAGTTTGTTAACCATCTACTAACACCAGTGAAACTTTGTAGAACAGCAAATGGATGGGACAAGTTCAAGCTACAGAAATTTGATGCTATATTTAAAATATTATTATTTTTTAACCTTAACCATATTCTACTCATAGGCTTTTCTGTGTACTATATTTTATTAAAGAAACTCCACAGATGAAATGTTGAACATTATGTTTAATGTACAGAAACACACATACTGAGCTATCACATGGCAGAACAGCAGTATACAACAGAATACAAACCCATGAGGTTTGGACACTTTTTGTGCTAAAAGGAAAACAAAATAAATAAAAATTTAGCCATTGGCAGTATTGATATGAACATGTTTTTATCACAACTTGGAACCTCTATACTGAGTAAACCAGACCCGAGCTACAACCAAACTGCTCTAGGGCACAATTCGACAGTGACACAACACCTAGGTTTTTTTAGACAGAGGTATCAGTTTCCCCTTTTTCTTTTGATGTTCAACTTCCCTCAAAAAGGTTTGAATCATTATTGAACACTTCCAGACATTTTTTGCAAAGTCCTGAAGTTGTTGCTGTGGTTTATGAGCAACCAGCAACTCCTTGTATTTCTTCCGGGCCACAACAGCCAGCTTATAGATTGGGGCAAAGGTCAACACCGACCTTTTGATATGCCACACTCAGCTTTCTTCTTTTCTTGTACGCCTTAAGGACTTTTTTCTGTATCTCTTGATGACCTCCTCAAGATGACTTGCTGAAACAGATAGAAATTTAGTATAGCAAACATACAAGTAGTGAATCGACACAGGGAACACACACATAGATGCAAAGGGGTTGCAAAAAGTAGTGAAGATCGAATGAGCACAGAGCAATTGAAGGGATGATGTACCCACCAGGAAGTACATTTTGGAAAATAAACTTTATACATACAGTGAGAGAGAGAGAGAGAGAGAGAGAGAGAGAGAGAGATGTGCGCACACACACACACACACACACATCTAGATTATTATACACGAATCATTGTAAATATACTGCTTATTATTACTGTTTTCTTTTAAAATGTGATTGTTAAATGTACAGTTTATTCTGATTTATTTATTTATTTTTTAATTTGTATTTTTATTTTACTTTTGTTTCTTCTTCTTTTTAACTACTATTATTTACTGTTTACTATGTTTGTTTTTAATATGCTCTTTTAAATGTAAACTTTATAAATGCGTTGGCAATACATTTGTAACATTTGTCATGCCAGTAAATCAATTATTGAATTGAATTGAGAGAGACAGACACAGATGTCTACAGGCCTGACACACATGAGGGGTGCAGCATTATTTCTTGTTTTTTATGTTTGTTTTTAATTTTTGTCTGTATTGCTGTTATTTGCTTTGGCAACACTGTATTTTAACTGTCATGCTAATACAGTGCTTTTAATTAAATTAAATTGAGAGAGAGAGAGACTTTTTTGACTTTTAACAGCTCTTTAATTACAACAGTTTAAAAACTGTATCGGGTTAATAACAAATACAGCATAATAAAAGAAACGTACATACAGTACTAAAAAAGAAAAAAAGAAAACAATTATAATAATAAAGTAAAATTAATTATACAATAACAAAAAAAAAAAAACAATACCGCCAAATTTACAGCAATATATCACTACTTCTTTAGGTTTACATAAAATACTTTCAACACCCCATACAAGAAAGAAAGAATCAACATCATTGACTAATTCATAATATTTATACTCCATTACTAACCTGCTTTTTACCAAAGCTCTAAATAGATTCAGTGGATCAGTATTGATGTTAAACAACATTTTGTTTTGTTTTTTCTATTCAAGAGCATGACAGTATGGTTGACAAGAAAAAACAAAACAAATACGAGGATACAGAATGCAAGGTCCTTTAATGACCAGATAGGACAGACAGTCACAAAAATGAACAGAAAAAAAATAAAGCGTGAGACAGAAGGGAATCCAGGGAGTCCAGAAATTATGATCTCCAGAACCGCTGGCAGATCCAAAAACAAGCAGGGCGTCCTGGCAGATACAGAGCACAGAATGAGCGATAACGAACTGACAAGATACAACGACTACCACGCACCTATATACAGAGAGATAATTAGACACAGCTGACAAAAATCAACACAGCTAATAAGCAACCATGTGATGAAAACAGAACGCTACACCACGCACATGAATGAGCAAAACAAAACCATAAGACAAAAACAGAGACACACCAGAAAGTGCGCATAGCCTGCAACCGTGACAATCCCGACGGACGTGTAGCCGGGAACAATCCCTGATCAAAACACGGCACCCTCCTGTTGCGTGTCTCTCTCCGAAGCAGTCTGGCGTCCACCCGGATCACCAAATCAATGAGACCGTCCAAGGTTTTGGGGAGATCTAACGCAAAAATCTCCTCTTGGACGTGATCCGCAAGCCCGTGTAGGAACATGTCCCACTGGGCTTCCGCGTTCCAACCGCACTCAGCGGCTAGCGTGAAAAATTAGTCGTAATTTTTAATGTGGCATGATTTGGCATTTGTTGGAACAGCTGTAGAAAGACAGACGAGGATTGAAACAGAGGAAGTACTCTAGCAGACAATCTTAGACAGACTGACAATAAGAAGAAAGATTTAAAAAAAAAAGAAGAAAAAGGAGCCATGCCTTTTCATGAGGAAGAAACAGTTGAGGTAGAGGCAGAAGAGAATAAAAAAAAAAGTAAATATATTCGATCAAATACTGATAAATTTTGACATAATAATAAGGGGTATAGTATAAGTTACTAAATAAACAGATCTATTACAATGCAATACAAAAAGACAAGTGAAATGAAGAAATAATGAGAAATATAATTAATATAGTTACATTAGTTGAAACAGAACTTGAAGATATAAGAATGAATCTATTAATTGGTAAATAAATGAGGATGACTAAGACAATAGTTAGTCTGTTAGTTTGTTAATTAGAAAAAGAATAAATAAATAAATAATAATAATAATAATAATAATAGCAAATGATAAAGAGAAATTAAAATACAACAAAGACCAGCTACTAAAGAGACATTAGATTAGATATATGAGAAGGAAAATGACTTAGAGAAAAAGTAAGCTGTTAAACAGAAAAGAGTCTTCAGTCAATGAAAATTTGAAATTGGTTAACTGAAGAGTTACTGACCAAATATGTAAGGAAGATAATTACAAAATGTATAAGCAAGTCTAAAATATCTAAAGAAAAAGAAGTCCAAATTATGGTTTAATAAAAAAAATGAAGAGAGGTTTAAAAGAATAAAATATGTTTAAAAAAAAATATATATATATATATATAGAGAGAGAGAGAGAGAGAGAGAGAGAGAGAGTATTAAACATGAGATAGAAACTGGAAAAACACTTTGAGGAGGTAATATGAGGAACTGAGATTTTACATTAGAGGATAAGATTGAGTTTAGGTGCGAAAAGTAAAATATCAATAATAGAAATTTGAAAAAAAAAAAAGTTGTGGCTTACGCTGGCTGCTTTCATCTATGAAAGTCAGCTGCATGAGACTATTTAAGCCATCATCTACACTGAGTCAAGGAAAAATCATGGACAGTTAGTAGAAGTTAATGAACAAGATGAAGTGAGTTCAAAGTTTTTATATTTAAGATTCTATACACCAAGAAGGTAATTGATAAATGAACACTGTGTAAGATTTATGAAAATATGCCTCATTTAAGAGAGAGAGACACGAGACTGAAAAGCATGTTACCCAGCTGAGAAAGGACAATGGGACCTACGTTTCACCCAAATACTCACACCCTTCTCTTCCCTTCATTTACATGTGAAGCATCTCACCCCCTTTTTTCCCTGAACTCACACAAAATGATCATCTCAAAGTATGAACTGTTCTATATCCATGCAAGTGACTATATCTATCGTGTTTAAAATCATTTGAAATGTCTCAGTGCGACTGGTACAATGGTCTCATTCCCTCAGAAATAGCCATAACCAAATAATAATTATATGACTTCAGATATCTTTTGCACCACTGCTAAGGGTGTGACCGGGGGGTTCAGGAACCCTCACTGAATGTAAACGCCCTATTGTTATTCAACACACACCCACACATATCTTGGTTTTGGACTACTTAAGTAACAGTCTTCCAGCTGGTCGGCGCGCTTTTTGTAACCAAATTGGCCCGTAGCGGGAGGCTCTCCAGAGCCTCACGCTATGTATATGCAGAGTCAGGTAATGCATCTTTTGATCTTGAATTTATCTTTGAGAATTTGATGTTTTGTATTGATCGTTTATGAATTGACTGAATGAATTGGCATAATACACATTTACCTGACTAATAAATTGTTATATTTAAACATATTCTTGTTACTCTGAAATTATTTACTCAGATAAGTTAAGAATGTACTAGGTTCCATGATAGACGAAACATAACACATGTTAAAAGGAGATTCTAGAAATTCCAACTTGTTGTTTTGACTTCAATTATGTTATTCGTCGTAAATCTACGGTAAGTCAGAGTAAATGCATTAAGATGAATGTGAAGCCGAAAGGTGGCACGTCTTAAATGGTGCTGACGGCTTAACCCCTGGTTAAATATCGTTTGAAATTTAACTAAGTTGTAAGTAGATGATTACAAGAATCAAATGATTACTATTTAAATAATGGCATTGTCTGTCTGTCTATTAAATAGTATTGATCATCAACCTCTAATCGTTGACCAAAACTAGTGAATTTATGATGCATTACAGCCGGCGTAATGTAATATAGGTTCACAATAAATGAGTAAATAAGAGTAAAGAAGTACTATGGGGCGCCAAGGTTATAATGCATTAGGATGTAGTAAGCCGACGGGCAACACATCTTATATGGTGTTGGCGGATTAACCTCTGATTAAATATTTAAATCATTAATTAAGTTGTACGTGATTATCTTAATCATGGAAACTGGAGCTATAGATTACCTAGTTTAACCCCTG
>CAIGQQ010038783.1:0-28260 GCA_903798035.1 Danio albolineatus | reverse complement strand
CACACACACACACACACACACACACACACTGGCATGGAGTCGTGACCGCACAATAAACAAAAAAAAGTCCGATGTTTTGGAGTTATTATCCGCGTCAAACGACAAGGAATTCTCCGACTCATCATCTGCTCCAGATTCTATTGCCAGTAAAGACGAAGCTGACTTTTGTGAAGGATTAGATCCATTCCAAGACATGCTAGTATATACTTTATAAATGCTTTGCTTTTGAGTATTACTGTATATGCTCATAAACAATGCTTTGCTTGAGTATGAATATAAACATAACAAACAGAATAATCCCGATAGATGACGCGCTATTTACTCATATGGTTTCACTTTTGTGCCTAAAACATCAAACTTTTATACTTTTATACTTACATTTTTTGCTGTATTGCTGAATCGTGCTTATTATTTTACTTACATTGATGTTGTTTTGAACACTGAAACCCTCAGAACCCCTCATGTGTGGTAATTTGTAGAGAGATTTTTTTGTTGATCAATCAAATTGTTCTGTCTACACTGTTAATAAAAATAAGTGTATCTCACAAACGAATTGATGTAATTAGTCCAATCAGTTTTATATAGTTTCAAAGGGTTTTATGCATGTTTTTTACATTGACAAGTTTGAGGTTTACATTTGTGTTATTTCTGTATATAGTAAAAACTAAAATAAAAATTAAGCGATTTTTATTTTTTTTTGTGTTTTATTGCACTTTTAAGCTATTTAACTCGTTAATATGGATTTATGACATACATAAACTTAAAGTTGGGGATGTAAGGATTTTATTGATATATGGCATTTGAAAATACTCAAAAGAATGACATCACAGCATGTAAAAATACTAAGATATACCATTCCATTTCATAATTAATTATTAAAGTATAACATTAATTAAAACAAGTATATGCATTAATAAGACGTGGTCGTGGAAGCGAATTTGTAATTCGAATTATGCCCAGAGCTCCATAGTTTAAAATATGGTAACAGTCAATTAAACTATAGTATAACACACACTGTCTAAATAAATAGGCTATAAAATACACAGTTGATGTAGGCCTATTAAATATTAGGCTATTTAAACACTGTAGCCTACTGAAAGAAAAAAAGCACAAGAAAGAATGCCGCTTTGACTCATTTGATCAAAGTGTTTTTAATTTAGGCAGCAAAAACATAGCCTACTAGAGAAATTTTATGTCTGCTGGGATCTGAGCTATATTGGTTTACCAGCGAGCATAAACGGAATGGAGCGCTTGCTTTAGCCGGTCTGCAGACCTGCTCGGAGGAAGTTTAGCGGAGCTTCACTCTCTGCTTTTGCTCACGTGACTGGCTGCTTGCCGTACATGTTCACTATGTTACATAACTGCCCCCTGCTGGCCATGTGCGTCTTGTGTTGGTCCATGTTCTGCGTTCCCACGGAATACTGCAGTAATATGTGAGACCACTTTAAATCACTCGCGCGATTTTTGTGGCCATATCTGTATGAAAACTGAAGGGGAACAAAGATTTTGGTGCATGTTCTAGTTGTATCAGGGAATAACACTGAGTTAATTTTGTTAGAATATGTACATGATGTACACTAGATTTCATGAACCTGGTTTGATCCTTGTCTGTCTGTCTCTTCTGTGTTTTGCTCTCAGCTCTTAGTCTTTGCAGTCAGTGCAAGTGCTGATCATCTGTCACCTGCTTTCACTTTACGCTTATTGTCTTTCCTATATTTCCTTCCCTTTCTCACTCTCTGTTGTCAGTTTATTGTTGCTGTGTGCGTGACTATGTATGTCAGACATCACCTGCATGTATCTTCCAGTTTTTGTCCTGTCGGGTTCTTCGTTACATGTAAGCTATTTTGCTGAAGACTGTTAAGTGTGCTTTCATCTGTAACTGTGCTCTGATCATCAGCACCTAAAGGTCTGACGTACTCTGCATCGCAGTGGTGGACTGAAGGAGACTTCCAGTTACACTCTCTCTCTCCCAGCCGAGCGGGCGGCTTTTGAAGAACCAGCTCTGTGTGCCTTTTTTTGTTTGCGACTTACAGACTTTTCTGATTTGACTTTCTCTGAAAAGAAATAAATTTGTTAACCCGCTATATCTTGTCCTGCATTTTGTCTGTGACACTAAATAAAAGGCTATGCGAGATTTGTTTTGTCACTTTCTCTTCACAATCCGGCCTTAAGGCGACGGTGAAGCTGAATATTAAAAGAATAATGCCAATATTAGCCTATTTAGCCTACTCTGTGTACATTATGCAATTTTGAGTTGATTAATATTTAGCCTAGTTATAATTTGAAAACCCTTTACTTACAATATTAAGCTTTGTAAACGTGTTTTTGTGGAGAAACATTTTTTTGAATCTCCTGTAGCATTAGCGCTGTAAGGTCCAGCCAAATAGTCCAACGGCAGTGTCTACTGCTGGGTGAAGGCATATTTGCATGTTCTATCTTTCCAGGACACAATGTTGATTTACTTCAAGTTTAACTCATATCTGACTCCAATTTTGATATAAGATGGTTTAGAATGTTAATACATTTGTTCTCGTTTCATCTGACTCCAATTTGTAATTTTTATTACTTTATTAATTTAGTAGTTTTGAGAAATTTTGGTATATATTTGAATAATCTTATTACTCTTACCGTAATTTTCCCATGTACAACTTAATTAATTCTCAAACAATAATCAGGGGTTAGACTAGTAACTTATAGTTCTGGTTTTCCATGATTGAAATAATCAAGTACAACTTAATAAATGCCTAAGCAATAACCAGAGGTTAGACCAGTATCCTATAGCTCCAGTTTTCCATGATTGAAATAATCACGTACAACTTAATTATGATTGAAATATTAATCAGCGGTTAGTTTGCTAGTTCCAGTTTAAAGAACCTTATAGTCATTCTTTAGTGAAATTAATCTAGCTCCATTAGTACTTTTACTCTTATTTACTCATTTGTTGTGAATCTATGCTACTTTACGCCAGCAGTAATGCATCATAGATTCACTAGCCTGATTAATAATTAGCGGTTGGTGATTAATACTATTTAATAGACAGACAGATGATGTCATTATTTAAATAGTAATCATTTGATTCCTGCAATCATCTATGTACACTTAGTTAAAACTCAAACGATATTTAACCAGAGGTAAAAATCTGTACCATCTAAGATTTACTAGCTCGTTAGTACCTTTTAAAGAAAACTTTGTAGTTATCCTTAAATGAAATTATTCTAACTCTATTACATTTCATCTTAGTGAAATTACTCTGACTCACCATAGTGATTTGCAACGAATAACATAATTAAAGTCAGACGATAAGTTGGAATTTCTAGGATCTCCATCTAACATGTGTTATGTTTAGTCTATCATGAAGTCTACCACATTCTTAACTTATCTGAGTAAATAATTTCAGAGTGACAAGAATACGTTCAAATATAACAATTTATTAGTCAGGTAAATGTGTATTATGCCAATTCATTCAGTCAATTCATAAACGATCAATACAAAACCTCAAATTCTCAAAGATAATTCCAAGATCAGAAGATGCATACCTGACTTTCATATTCTACATAGTGTGAAGCTTTAGGGGGCTTCACGCTACTAGCCAATTTAGTTACAAAGAGCGCCCCGACCAGCTGGAAAACTGTTCCTTTTTGGCCCGTTTCCACTGAGTGGTACGGTACGGTACGGTACGGTTCGGTACGCTTTTCAGGCCGTTTCCACTGTCTAAAAGCATACCGAACCGTACCGTACCACTTTTTAGTCACCCTTTGCAATGGGTCCCAAGCGTACCAAAGGGTGACGAAAAGGCGGAGCTAGACGCGCAGCTGAACGCCATTGGCTTACAGAGATACGTCATTTGCTCACGCAACAAGCAGAATGAAAACAAAGGACCCGCCATGTTTGATACACAGCCGAGAGACAATGCTCTGAAATAATATCAGCATATAATAACGAGCCATGGTCGACCCGAGCTTAAACAAACATTGTCGTCATCTTGAACGGCCACAGAGCTGAGAGAAGAGCAGATTGTTATGGGTTACGAGCCCATAAGCGCGAGGGCGAGTGCTTTCGCTTTGTCGCTTGCGATCGCGTGCGCGTCAATATTTGAAATAACAAAGATCTTAACCTGGATTATTATAAACTAGGAATGACGGAGTTACTCTCTAACGAGAGAATAATGATGGAGAGGCTACATGTACTGGTGAAGATAAAAGACACAGATGAGAGGTTTGCACAGACGGGGCTCTATTTCGTATTGTTTTTGAACCTAAATAAGGCATACATGTCTGCTGTGTGTAGTTTTTCTGTAATTTGGTAACATCGGAGACTGTGTGGGGCTGGATGTGTTCATATATGCTGCATTTATTTATTTGATATAATCGCGGACCGTAGGCTATTTTGCATCATTGATCTGCAGTTATAATCAGATCATGTTCAGTCAGCAATGACATTTATACACCAGTGTTTATGTGTATAATAAAGTATCTGTTTTGTGAGAAGTGCTTCTCGTATGATTTGTGAACGACCCATAAAGCTTTACTGTAGACATTTCCTCGAGCGAAAATGACGTCGACAAACTTTCTGTCGTACACCACGCCCACCAAAAGAGTACCTTTTTCCTGGGGATAATAACTATATTTAAATACTAATAATAATGTAATGTATGTGTATACATCAATGTGTGTTCTATTTAAGGACAACTTTCCCTGTCAAACAATTAAAAAAAAACTAAATTTTAAAGTATATCTTGGTTTTAGTCTACCCTCCAAGCGAGCCTCGAACCGACGATTTGAAAAGTGAAACCACTTGTGAGGCGAACGCCCTAATGAGGACGTTATTTACATTGTTGCTTCGCCCTCAAAAGTAAGGGGTCAGCAGAGTAACATCTCCCAATGCCTGCATCCGCACTACACACGGACTGAGTAACGGTTAACAAATAGACTACCTGAGGCTCAAATTCAACGTCAGCTATTTATCCAAAAGTTCAAAAGCAAATAGGCAATTTTGTCTTGCTAACATCCTCCATGTAATACGTTTGCTAAAGTTTTGCCCTGGTAATATCACAGGCATACAGGCTATTAGCTGAGGCTAATGTAATAGAGAAATGACAGCTGGATAGTGAATATATTCCCCTCTCGTTTTTGCAGTTATTTATTCAGAATATATCATGTTAATTGAAGCTATAAAAACAAGTACATATAGACTAGCTATGTGTGGCAAGCTGAGTAATTTCGGGGTTTGGTCAATGTGTGTGATTGGCAGACCAATCGAGTACAAGCAGCCAGACTATTTAAGGACTCCTATTTTGATGGGTATGTGGTGTCCTGTTTATTTTGGGCTCTCTGCTTCCTGGCATCCCCCTCTTTTTGATGTGCTCCGTTTTGGTTACCTGTTTGTGTTGAGTTAAGTTAGAGTGGTGCTGGCGGCGTCTCCTTTGTGGTAAGTTTGTGGCGGAGTTTTGCTTCACAGTTATAGAGGCAAGTGGGTGCGTGAGTGTTAACTGGCACATTTGAGCCGTGATGCTTGTGTGAGTAACCATATAGCACTGTATGGGCTTCAGCCGACCCGACATAAAGAAGCGGAATATTGTGATCCTTATGATGACGCTGGGTTGAAGACTATCTGTGACGCCGCTGCTGTTTTGCTTCCAGTTTTGTTTTGCTTCCAGTTTTGATAATGATGATGATGATGATGATTATTGTTATTATTGTTATATGACTTGTTTTGATTTAGCAGTATTTTGTTCTTTCGTTTGCCGTTATTTTGTTTTGGGCATTGGTTGTTTATTTATAAACTATTGTTTACCGGCTGTGAATTACTGCTGGAAGGCATATCATATGCAAACTAGCCTAAATATCTGGCAGCAATCGATTTGGCTGGGTGTGCATGAGTGTTGATATTCTCTTTGTGATGGTCCATTTAATGTTTTGTGTATTTTGTTAAAGCGTTTATTCTGCTGGTGCTCCTTTTTGGGGCTCTGTCATTCTCGCTTGGTGCAGTGAGACCAATACCCTGAAGTAACCACACTGTCTGGTAAACGTTGTTGTTGTTGTTGTTGTTGTTGTTGTTGTTGTTTACTGTAATTTGTGTTATTTTGATTTACTGTGTGAATTTGTTTTCTTTGCTTAGGAGCCATTTTAAGGCCTGGTCGTGGAGCAGGGAGGCCAGCTGCTGCCTTCCGGTGGTGTTTTCACAGGGGGCTGTGTGAAGTGATACGATTTCCATTCTTGCGTGCGTGCAGTGGTTGCTGTGGGTTGAAATTTTAAGAGGGTTAACTTGCCAGTTAGAGTTGCAGCTGGACTACTCTGCTCCCACTACGCCTGGCTGGGAAGGTGAAATTGTGGTTTTATTGATTTATTACTTTTTTTAATTGTGCTTAAAACATATATATTTTTGTATTGTTCCTCCTGTCTCGCTCCATTTACTCCTTGCCTTCAACGTAGTAGAACTTACTTGCGAGTCCTAACTGGGTGTATTTCCCTGGCTCCCCACCAGGGTGGCGTAGTCGGATTAACTAGTTTCAGGCTTGAGGCCTTTGGGCCCCCCCCTTGAGGGCAGTGCCACATATGGAAGTCAGGGGTTATTAGTGTCTCCTACATTATTCACAATATTTTATTTTTTGTTCAACAGAAAAAAAAACTAAAACAAAAACAATAGATTAAAGAGGGATAGTTCACCCAAAAATGAACATTTAATCCCCCTCAAGTGGTTCCAAATATTTGTTTCTTTATTTTGTTGAACACTAAAGAATTAAAGATTAAAGCAGATATTTTAAAGAAAGCTATAAACCTGAAATCATTGACTTCAAAAGTAGGAAAAACAAATACCATGAAAGTCATTGGTTACAGGTTTCCTGCTTTCTTCAAAACATTTTGTTCAATAGAAGAAAAAAAAGTTAAATAGGTTTGGAACAAGTACAAGATTGTCAGATGCATGCGCTCTGTCTTTTCATGTTTTTGTTGTCGCGTGTGTCAATGTTGTAACTCCTTGTGATCTGAGGCGTGTTTGTTTACATCACGTGATCAGCGGGGATCAGTGGTTTTAGCTGATGGCACTTAGCTCCTCTATATTAGAGCCGAAAGCCAGGAGGTCAGTGTCAGTTCGTTACACTGTATTTCATGTTAATTTTGTGTCTCGCCAGGATCGGCTTGGACTCGCTCTCTTGGAGTTTCCTGAGGTGGCTCCTGTGTCTGAATCTTCGTTCCACGCTCCTTGTGTTCTTGTCACTCCCGCTACATTTCTGTTAATAAATATTTTCACTTGCAACTGGATCCAATTTGCATTCGATTGTTTACTGAACGTGACACAAGATGATTAAATGATGACAGAATTTTCAGTTTTGAATGAACTGTTCTTTTAAGGGTGAGTATATGGTGAATTTAGGGTGAAATATCCTTTAATATATTTCCATTTGAGCCCCTGCCCCTTAAAAGGTCTCTGCACGTCCCTGTTCTCCGTCACCGTTGCAGGAATGGATTTTGATGTTGTAACAAATGATTTAATTACTTTCTTGTGATGATTATTTTCATTTTTTTTATTTTACCTTGTTATATAAAAACATTATATACTTGTTTAATGTCATAGAACACATTTTTACCTGCAGTTTTCCCAATACACAATTTGATTAATATCCTGGTATCCATATACTTTATAAATAATATTTAAAAATAATTAAAGTATAATAAACTTCGGTATTTATAATAATAATAATAAAAATAATACATTTTATTTAAAGGTGCCTTTCTGGCAACTCAAGGACACTGTACAATGAAACAAGAGCAATAAAATACTAAGAAAAATAATATTAAAAATACACAACAATAGTACAGGTACAGATTAAACATTAAAAGCCATCTAAAATAGGTGGGTTTTGAGTTTTGATTTGAATAATGTGAGGGAGTCAATGTTTCTGATGGAGGGTGGTAGTGAGTTCCAAAGCTGGGGAGCAGAGCGGCTGAATGCTCTATTGCCTATGGACGACAGCCGAGCAGAGGGAACAGACAAGTGAAGGGAAGAAGAAGATCTCAGGGTGCGAGAGGGAGCAGCAATGTGAATGAGGGCAGACAAATACGGAGGGGCGAGATTATGGATGGCTTTGAATGTTAACATTAGAATTTTAAAATCAATTCGAAAACTGCAGGACAGGGGTAATGTGATGAGAAGAAGGGGTTCTGGTGATGATACGCGCAGCTGAATTCTGGACCAACTGAAGTTTATGGAGGGATTTATTAGTGAGGCCAAAGAGAAGGGAGTTGCAGTAATCTAAATGAGATGTGACGAGGCTATGGACGAGAACAGCAGTGGCGTGAGGGGTAAGAGAAGGGCGGAGGCGGTTGATGTTGCGTAGGTGGAAGTAAGCAGACCGGGTGATATTATTGATGTGAGAATCAAAAGATAGGGTGCTATCGAGGATGACACCCAGACTCTTGACCTGTTTAGAGGGATAAATAGAACAATCATCAATAGAAAGAGCAAGGCTGTCAGTTTTGGAGAGTGTTGATTTGGTACCAACAAGTAAAACCTCAGTTTTTGAACTGTTTAATTTGAGAAAATTAAGAGGGAGCCAAGATTTGATCTCTGCTAAGCAGACTGTAAGGGATGTAGGTGGAAAACAAGAAGAGGGTTTGCCAGAAAGATAGAGCTGGGTGTCATCCGCATAGCAATAAACAATAAAACAATATTTATTGTTTTTAGAAAATATCTAAATTCCTTTTTTCAGAAAGGCCTTTGTAAAACTTTGTAAAGTTCAAAATGGCTTAAAACGGTTTAATTCAATTATATTGTACTCTATATTCCTAAATCGTTATAGCTTTTGTTTGTTTTATATTGGTTTATTTAATGTTTTAACTATATTTGATATTTGTATATCTTTAAATGATTTCAATATAGCTTAGGCTATTTTATCCAGATCTATGGAATTGTGTTGAGCCCTCAAAAGTGGAATTTGTCAAGTCTTTGTTGTATTCAAATGTGTTTACAAATATGTATAAATATGTTATTTTATCTCCAAAATAAATGAATAAAGGTCTCTCACACACAAATACTGTACTGTATATTGTAAGGATGGCTATATCGCTCCATGATAATCAAAGGTTGAAAACAGTTGTGAAGATCAAACAACGAGAACTACCAGGCGATAAAACAATAACCTTCACCCAAACTGTTAGTTCCGCCATAGGACTAATAGATGGACCCTTACAACATGCATCTAAACGCAGCATGACAACTGAGTGGAAAAGTGATTACTCCTTGCGCCACCTGGCAGCTATTGCGTAAAGCACAGAAATGTTTGGTTTTTTTTAATGAAAAGCTGGTCTGTTGAAACTGCAGTACTCCGCGTGGCTCTGCGTGACAAAATGCAGTACTGCGTGTGAAGAAACGCGCGTTCTCAGTAGCCATGTCTGTATGTGTCTACTACTAGATTGCAGGAATAAGCTTCTGAGAGCTTGTTATGAGCAAAAAGAGCAAGTAATAGAAACAGTGAAAATCATCATTCTTTTAGTTTTAAACAACATTGTATGCAGTATTAAGCATGGTTTAACAAGTTGCAAGTGAAAACTAAGCAAACGGAGAATGTGTCATGTTTCCACTTCTGGATCGCAGGAATGTGTTTCTGAGAGCTTGTTATAAGCAAAAACAGCAAGTCATAGAAACTGCTTAAAACCGTGAAAAGCATCACTCTTTTGGTTTAAAACAACATTGTATACAGTATTAAACATGTTTTAACTAGTTGCAAGTGAAAACTAAGCAAAAGAAGAATGTTTCATATGTGTCCACTTCTAGATCACAGGAATGTTTCTGAGAGCTTGTTATGAGCAAAAATCACTTATGATCGCTCTTTTGTCTCCCTTTTAAATGTAAGGCTGTTGCATAAACCACCATATTAAAGACACAGCAGCGAGCCTCTGTACACACCATTTAAAGTGACACCTCTGTTATCAAACAAGTAAAGAGCAGCAGATGAATCTCTCTTTTTTTTTTTGTTTGATAACAGTGGTGTCACTGTAAGAATGCGCAGATCTATATTGAAAGCATCGATTACTTTAGCAACTGTTTGTGCTCATTTAAGAGAAAATTAGTTGTGTTTAAAATAAAACACGCAGGATGGACATGTTTATATATTATTAAGAGTATTTGTCTGTTTAAACACACACCCGAATATCAAAGTGTGCTGCACTTTCGCTCCTCTTTAAACCCTAAGCCACTCTTGACACCTTACATGTGAAGGCGTAGTAACAATATAAGTAGCGCCCTCTTAGAGCGTTCGCCTACCATGTGGTTTTTCTTTCCAAATCGCCGGTTCGAGGCCCCCTTGGTGCGGGTAGACTAAAGCCAAAATAAACCCCGATTTACTGCTCTCCCCTCCCACCCAAGAGCACGTCCCCGACTCTGTATACCATAGCCTATATTTATGTCCTAAAACACGTTTCCTTTACTCAAGATAACCGCATAATATGCAACATCCTTAAATTATTCTCTTAAAAAAGGGGCATTACCTATTAAGTGCCATATAGCCTATATGGAAAATTAATGTTTTAGGTTTCTCCGGGGCATTTGGGCTGAATGTATGACAGCGTCTATCAAAACGATGTTATAAAATACACTCGATGTATGCCAACAGTCGGTCTGCGAGTAAACAAATAAAACGAATGAAAATACAAAGACCTGTTTAAAAAAAACACAGAGCTGTAAAAATACACAGACTTGTTTAACCATTAAAAAATTTAATCAAACTTTGATGCATCACTTGCTTTTGTTCTTATCTCGGACAGTTCTTCCTACTATAATTTATTAAAATATTACTGACAACAGAACATGGGCTGCTCTACAAATACATTTTTATTATGGCAAGAATAAAAGCAAAAAACTACACTTACTAAATAATACAGATGTTTTTTTAGATTTAGCCCGCTGCACAATTCACACATTTCTGATCATAATCACCAATAAATCCTAGAAAACAGGGTATCATGTTGTAAACCGTCCAAATATTTCTTTGCAATTATCAAAGACATCATTAGTTCCCTAATTATAGTTTTGTAACTATTAAATTGTTTTAAATTCAATTGTAATATATACATCAGTGTAAAACCTATGAATGCTAGAAAAGCATATTCTGTAATTGTAATTGCAATTTCTAGCCAAGAATTATTGATCATCTGGTTATCTTTATGATCACTGATCATAAAGGTGTCTGTATAGTCTTACGTGTTACAGACAAAATGATGTCGCGCGCACCCAAAGCGAACTTCCGCTAACTCCGCGTTGACGTCATATTTGCCACGCGCACTCAAGCGAACTAGCGGACGCGTCAAGTATAAACTAGGCTTAAGATGATTATTTTATGATTATTTTTGAGACTCAGCGGAGGCGCGCGATGCGACGCCAGGCGAAAGTAAAAATCCAACTTTAGCCTGGTTTATACTCGACGCGTCCGCTAGTTCGCTTGAGTGCGTGCGGCGAATGTGACGTCATCGGAGTTTGCGGAGGGCGAGCCAAGGACAGTCGCGTTTAAACTGTCACTTCCGGTGCCTGATCGGGCCAAAGCGGGGCTTCATCGAGGCCAGCGGCCAGCCTTTTTCGGCCCGCCAATTACCTTGGGCCAAAGAGGGCCAGCTGAAGCTTCGGGGCGAAGTGAAAGGAGAGGCGGACTTTGCCCGAGTCTGGTATAAAGATGGCGTGCCGACTAGTTTCCCATATCTGGGAAACATCCATACACACTCATACACTATGGACAATTTAGCCTACCCAATTCACCTATACCACATGTCTTTGGACTTTTATTTATTTATTTTGGAGATAACACAAAATATGAATACAACAGAAAGACATAAATCTTTACTAATTACGTGTCCACTTTTGTAGGCTCAACACAATAGTGTCATAGCCTATACAGCCTATGAAAATCATTAAATGATCATTTGAAATCATTTAAAGAATTATAAATATCGAATATAAAATCACACTAAATAAATCAATAAAACAAACAAAAAACAAACCAAAGCTAAAACAATGTTGGTATATACTATACAAATTAATTAAACCGTTTCAATTCATTTTAAACTTCCATTTTACAAAAGCCTGTCTGAAAAAAAGATCTGAGATATTTTCTAAAAACAATAAACAATGGAGGAGTTTAGAAATATTATTTATAAAGCATTTGGATACAATTATATGAATCAAATCGTGCAAACAGAGCATTTTATGGGTGAGTGAAACCAGAAACTATGCCTTCTTATCTAGCAATTATTATTATTATTATTATTATTATTATTATTATTATTATTATTATTATCAGGCTATTTTCTGTAGGCTACCAGTCTCTGTAACCAATTCCGTGTTTTTCGGGTTGTTGTTTTTTTCGGTTAAAGCTCAATCCACATTAACACAACAATGGCCAAACATTTGGTTTGAGATGGGGGAAGGGGGATGTCTCCAGTATTATTCACAAACCTGGAGAGACAAAATCTCGGTTAGGCTACAAATCTTTTACTGTACCTACATTTACCTTCTTATGTTTCTATGCACTGCAACTTGTGGAATGAACTATGTTAATTCAAATATCTATATTAGGCTATAGGCCTATTAGAAAAAAAAGCTTGAAAAAAGTTTTTCTGAGAAAATTATAGTGAAAGACTACATTGATTATTGAAAATCTATCATTTTATCAACCTACCCATTCAATGCCACATTTTCTTTGCAAATTGATGTTGGTGTCATGAAATATGGTTTGCACTCGTCAGAATAATAATTTTTTTACGTCAAAAACACAAAACATAACTGAAGTGCTGCTTGCTGATCCGAGCTACAACAGCAGAGAATTCCGTGGGGTCCTAAAGCCTTCATCCGACAGTTATTTTCAAATATGCACAATGCAAACCAAACAGACATGCCGTTCCCGACATCCTTTCAGACAACTTCGCTTTAAACTGTAGCCTATTTAGCAGTGGTGGAAAGAGTACAAAAAATTTGTACTCAATTACAAGTACTGTTACATTGCTGAAATTTTACTCAATTACAAGTAAAAGTACTGGTGTTAAAAGTACTTAAGTAAAAGTACAAATTACCCAAAGCTAACCTCCGCAAACACAGCGACGACGTCACATTCGCGCGCACACTGGGCTCAGTAACAGAAAGCTGATTGGCTATTGCATGTTGGTCTCATTTGTAGTTGTAATACCCCAAATTACAGTAGGAGTAGTGAAACAAAGAACTACAACACCATCAAAACCAAGCAACAACAAAAAATAATTTAAATGAGCATTAGATGTAGCGTTACACGGACATCGGGAAAATAAGACCTGTGCAAAAATATTTAAGACCTAGAACAGCGAGTTTAGGACTTTTTAAGACCTAAAATCTAGATTTTTAAATGTTAGACTTTTTAAGACCCCGCGGAAACCCTGCCAGACGGCACAGCAGAGGGCAGGTTTTATCCACTTATTTTATGCGCTTTTTGGATATGCACATAAAAACCGGTTGTTGGAAATGCCGTGATGCGCATATATTTTGAAAATGTGTGTGAATGGACAAGCCAGCGGGCTGAGCACATTGTAATACATCTAAAGTGTTGTTTTGGTCATTCTAAAACGCCTTAACCATTTCAGTATTAGTGTTATTATAATATTAATTATCTCCAGAATTGTCAGCGTCTGCACTCCGTGTCTCACGCCTTCAAGCGACACCACACGTTCACTGCGTGTCAGGGTTGCCTTCTGAGTCATTTATTAAATTAATATATTCACACAACTTCTCCTTTACTTTTGACATTTGGCTCCAGTTAATCAGAAAGTGGTGATTTTGTTCTCTTCGACTTGTTGGACGGAAACGCTGCTTTATACGCACGTCTTTTATGCGTTATTCCAGTTTTGGGCATACATTTAATTAGCATTTTTAGATGATAACAGTCATTCACACTGCATCAGCACAGCTGTCCCCTTTCTTCCCTATGTACCTGTAGGTGAACAGCTCCTCCGGGTGTGGCCATGGGCACTCATCCTCTGCTATTTCTTCCTCATTTCTGCGTTCTTCAGATTCATTATTGCTGTCTTGAATCTCCATATGTCAACCGATAACTTTGTGACTGTATGATGACGGTCAGCTCACGTAAATCTGCAGAAGCCTGAACTTGTTTTTCAGTTTAAATAATGTACCAGGCTTTTCAAATAACATTTTAGAATTGCATATCAAGCTGTCAAAATCTCTGCATGGTTGAAGGTGGTTATTTTAAAAAGAACAACACATATCACCGCTCAGTAGTTGCCTTTTAGATGTAATTTAGGCCTGTATTTAGCTGACAGCAGCGCACAGCCACGATACCGAGAGAAAAAGTAAATAATATATTAATTAATATAAACGACTCAGGCGCGCGCATTGAACCACAGTGACAGAAACAGAAATCAATTAAAATAATATAGCCCTCTTCGCAGCTTTTTTTAATATAGCAGGCCTATATAAAAAATAGCAGACATATGTTTTGATGAGCTGTTTTATTTTTTATACCTCGGATGCATTTTAATATAATTTTGATGAGCTATAATATTTGACTGCCTTTTCCTTTTTATGCTGTTATGCCACATTATTTCACACACATATGCAAACGGACTGAAATTGAAACTAACAGTTTAAGAAGTTAAAAAACAATTATATTTGGATATAAGGAGTGCTGTTTTGAAAACTGAACTGAAACTTGCGGGACTTAGGCTAATTTATGTCCTGCCGCAAAATTCCTTTTATTTTAATTTTAGTGATCTGCTTGAGGTACAGTAAAGGTCCGTTTATTTTTATGCTTTTGATAAAGTAGCATTCAACTTAAAAGCTCTTTAGACCATGCGCCAGCCGTTTCTCCATGTTTCACTGGTAATGTCTTTAAGTAAATAAACATAGATAGTAAAATACAACGAAAATGTAATTGAAAACGTAAATGAATCTTCATTTCATTTAACACATTTACAATAATGATAATATTTGTTAATAGGCGGTTGTTAAAACATCTTGGTTCACCGCAAATCTTATTAAATGCATTAAAAACCAAGCGCATATCTTAGCTTTACTTTAAGCTTTACCCTAAGTTCACACTCTGTCTGTATAAACATACATGCTGTATTTTAATATAGGTAGTTTTTCTGGATGAATAAGCTCTAACTTTTGACAACCTTTTCTTTTTTTACGCGGTTATGCGCACATTATATTTCACACGCAAAGTGCAAAGTAACTAAGATTGAAATCAAAATACAAAACATACTGAGCCATTACAAGTAAAAAAAAGTATATTTGATAAACGGCGTCAAACATGCTCCGGACAGACTTAAAACATTAATATTTCCATAGGCTATATGACACTTAATAGGTAGGCCTAATGCCCCTTTATTTAAGATAATAATTTCAGGATGTTGCACATTATTCGGTAATAAAAAAAAATATAGGCAGTAATAAATATAGGCTATAGTTTAGTCTGTATTTCGTCGCGCTCAGCAGCTGTAATAAAATTTCGTTTTTACATTTTCCACCTCATATAAAAATATGAACGCTTGTTTAAGAACATACAACACATTTTTGCTGTTTTAATCTGCTTAAGGTAGGTTAGTTTATTTTTATGTTTTATTTTTTATGTTAAAACGTAAATGAAAAAGCTTATTGGGTAACTGTCTTACTCATTTTAAAATATTAAACACTGTACATCTCTCTATTTTTAGGCTAAAACACTGCTTTATATATTTATTTATTTAGGCCTATTTGTATGTGTGTTTGTACCTACTTTAATTTTAGTTGTCGTTTATTTTAGTGGTCTTTTATTTCTTTAATTTTAACTTTTCCAAAACAGACTTTTCTACATTTAACACATTTACAATAATGATAAAGCTGTTAAGAAGTTTTTAATGATTAATGAAGCAATTATAATGTTTTGTCCTAGCCGCGATACCGAGAGAAAAAGTAAATAATATATTAATTAATATGAACTACTCAGGCACGCGCATTGAACCGCCAGTGACAGAAACAGAAATGAATTAAAATATTATAGCCCCCTTTACAGGCCTATAAAATAGCAGACAGACTGTTTTGATGAGCTGTTTTATTTTTTTATACCTCAAATGTATTTTAATATAATTTTGATGAATTAGCTTTAACTTTTGACTGCCTTTTTCCTTTTTTTATGCTGTTATGCCACATTACATCACTGGTAATGTCTTTAAGTAAATAAACATTTAGGCCTATTTAATTATTCAATTAATATTTATTTAATCTCTCTATTTTTAGGCTAAAACACTGCTTTATATATTTATTTATTTAGGCCTATTTGTATATGTGTTTGTATCTACTTTCATTTTAGTTGGCATTTAGTTTAGTGGTCTTTTATTTCTTTAATTTTACCTTTTCCAAAATGAATCTTCATTTCATTTAACACATTTACAATAATGATAAAGCTGTTAAGAAGTTTTTAATGATTAATGAAGCAATTAAAATGTTTTGTCCTATTATTTCATCTTCAGAAGTAGCGGAGTATTTACAGCCACTGTATATTTCTGCCCGTTTGCATCCCGTCCCTTTGTGCCCCCTGGCGGCAAAGTCGCAAACTGCGGTCATCCCTTAAAATATGTTCTCCCACGGCGGCGGTACTTGCCGCGGCGGTAATATCCATATTAAAGTAGTACCTACTGTAGATCGCAGGAATGTGTTTCTGAGAGCTTGTTATGAGCAAAACAGCAAGTGATAGAAACTGCTTAAAACAGTGAAAATCATCACTCTTTTAGTTTAAAACAACATTGTATGCAGTATTAAGCATGTTTTAACAAGTTTCTAGTGAAAACTAAGCAAAAGAAGAATGTTTCATGTGTGTGTACTTCTAGATCGCAGGAATGTGTTTCTGAGAGCTTGTTATGAGCAAAAACAGCAAGTGATAGAAACTGCTTAAAACAGTGAAAATCATCACTCTTTTAGTTTAAAACAACATTGTATGCAATATTAAACATGTTTTAACAAGTTGCAAGTGAAAACTAAGCAAAATGAGAATGTTTCATATGTGTCCACTTCTAGTTCTCAGAAATGTGTTTCTGAGAGCTTGTTATGAGAAAAAACAGCAAGTGATAGAAACTGCTTAAAACAGTGAAAATCATCACTCTTTTAGTTTAAAACAACATTTTATGCAGTTTTAAACATGTTTTAACAAGTTACAAGTGCAAACTAAGCAAAAGGAGAATGGTTCATGTGTACTTCTAGATCGCAGAAATGTGTTTCTGAGAGCTTGTTATGAGCAAAAACAGCCAGTGATAGAAACTGCTTAAAACAGTGAAAATCATCACTCTTTTAATTTAAAACAACATTGTATGCAATATTTAATGTTTTAACAAGTTGCAAGTGAAAACTAAGCAAAAGGAGAATGTTTCAAATGTGTCCACTTCTAGATCGCAGGGATGTGTTTCTAAGAGCTTGTTATGAGCAAAAACAGCAAGTGATAGAAACTGGTTAAAACAGTGAAAATCATCTTTCTTTTAGTTTAAAACAACATTTTATGCAGTTTTAAACATGTTTTAACAAGTTGCAAGTGAAAACTAAGCAAAAGGAAAATGTTTTATATATGTCCACTTTTAGATCGCAGGAATGTGTTTCTGAGAGCTTGTTATGAACAAAAACAGCAAGTGATAGAAACTGCTTAAAACAGTGAAAATCATCACTCTTTTAGTTTAAAACAACATTTTATGCAGTTTTAAACATGTTTTAACAAGTTGCAAGTGCAAACTAAGCAAAAGAAGAATGGTTCATATGTGTGTACTTCTAGATCGCAGAAATGTGTTTTTGAGAGCTTGTTATGAGCAAAAACAGCAAGTAATAGAAACTGCTTAAAACAGTGAAAATTATCACTTTTAGTTTAAAACAACATTGTATGCAATATTAAATGTTTTAACAAGTTGCAAGTAAAGACTAAGCAAAAGGAGAATGTTTTAATTGTGTCCACTTCTAGATCGCAGGAATGTGTTTCTGAGAGCTTGTTATGAGCAAAAACAGCAAGTGATAGAAACTGCTTAAAACAGTGAAAATCATCACTCTGGGGAAAGATTTAAATGTGGCCACTTCTGCGTTGCAGGAAACAGCTCAATACAGCTTCATATGACAAAAGACATCAAGTGATAAAAAATGATTAATACAGTGAAAATCATCATTCTTTAAAAAAACAAAACAAAAAAAACCCAAACATTGTATGCAGTAATACACATGTTTTAACAAGTTGCAAGTGAAAACTATGTGAAAAGTAAAAGTTTGCAAATGTGTCCACTTCTGTGTTACAGGAAACAGCTTAATACAGTGAAGGTTTTGCATGTCTTCTCCCTCTCCGGTTCAAACCTAGCATCCCAAACACCCACTTCTTCCTCTTCCACCCACCAGCCATTCGTCCCCGTCCGTACTGTTGAAAACAAAATATTAGGAATTATACTTCTTTAAACAAAATGAATAATCTACCACTCAATTGTAATTTGCATTACTATCTGGATAATAGTGATTGCCTTTTTTTGTGTGTCTGAAGTGGCTCTCATCAATAGTGACAAACTGCTGGCGCCCCCAATGTACTGGCCTCTTGCTTGCTGATATCTATCCATCGCAGTAGCGCACACATCCTGCAGCTTATGAGCCATCTTGGACAGGGTTGCTGAGCTTCCAGAAATGTCATCAGTGATCATGTCCACTTGATGTAGATGCAGGCCTTGTGCAAATCTGATAGAACAAGGAAATAGTTTTTATTTATACCACAGTTCTTTTGATCTTTTTGGTTTGATAAACAAAGTTTGCATCTACTGCACCTAAGGATATGAATATGAATTGTTCACTGCTGTGTAGACAAAAACAGTAATAATGATGAAAAATATGTTTTGTTGTTTTGTATCCAGAGCTCTGTCAATACATTTGGGATTAATAATACTGTAGGATATTTGTAAAATCCATCTTATATTAATATTAATTGCCAGGGCGTATAGATTGAGAGTGCTAATTCCCATTGAGCTTCAAGAGGCAGGGTCAGACACTCATGTTGCTCCACCAGGTCTAATGCTGACCAACACCACATCCCATAAGTAATAGCAATTAAACATATTTCCATAATTAAACTGTTAGGAATTCAAGCTGTAAATGACACCTTTTAGCAAAATAAATCACAAAAGTAAAATAACTCCAAGCACCTATTATCATCATGAGTCTAGAGATGCTCCATAACATAATAATCACAAGCTTTAGTACACAGTCTACAGTTTTTGTTTATGACAGCATAATTATACAGTATTTCTATTGAAATAAACACTTTTTTAATCACAGACAGACAGACTAAAATCATATAACTGTGCCATAGCATACCTGTACACAAAGCGCATCCAGTTGAAGAGGGAGACCTTTGACTTGCTGAATATAGATTTGTGTCTAATTGACCTCTTCAGTTTCCTCCTTCTGTGGTTAGTTTTTACAAACCCTGAAGATTTATACAAGTAAAGATAAGAATGACACAGACCAGTGCAGTGCCGAGAACAGTGATTCTCAAACATATTCATGTCAAGGATTCCCAAATGAATGTGTATTTGGCCATGGACCCCATCTGAAAATATTTTGTGCCAGGAACCCCCATAAAATGTGTGTTAATATGTTTCAAAAGTATTTAATTATTTTTCAGAATTTTGTTCTGAAAATAGTAGCTCTATAAGCATACAACGTTTTGACGTGTGATTTTGTACATTAGTATTAAGTAGTGTAGTGTATAGTAGTACACTCTAAAAAACGTTGGGTTATTAATTTAACCCAATAGGTGAGTTAAAAAAATGTGGTGTTTTGTTGGGTTATTTTTAACCTTTTATTGGGTTATTTATTTAATAACTCAACCAGTTGGGTTAAGAATTTTGAATTTTGAACAGTCAACTGATGTAACTGACACAGAACAGCTATGCGTACGTGATGTTGTTTTGCATTATAAAGTGTATTTAAGCTCTATAACGCAGTAATATTGGGTTTTTTCTTTATCAAAGGGGCTCTCAACCGTGCCGTGCGTGTTTTTATTTTTATATCCGTTTCACCTGGACTCGTAATTAGTGATGAGGCAAACGCGCGGTCTATCTGCGGTCTATCTCCGGTCTATCTGCGGATAAAAACGCTTTCTCTTCCTCCCGGGTTTATCTCTAAAGCTGTTGAAGGAACTGATACACGTATTTAAAGAGCCCATATTATGGGTTTTTGAAAATGAGCTTGTATGCAGTGTGTAACACAGCTCTAAGTGAAGTGAAATGTCCAGCTAAGGCTTAAATCTGAAAGTGCACAGTGTTTAAAACTATTGATTCATCCATAAAAGAGTCGACTCATAGTTCCTCAAACGAGTCGCCGTGCTTACGAGTCTTTAGCCGTTTCGGCATGATGTGAACACAAAACATAAGCCCCGCCCATTTATGCGCGCGCAGCCCCGGGAGTTTTGAAACCACCAACCCCGCCCACAAACAAAGCAAAGGTTGCCTGATTGGGCTGTTTTAAATTTGACTGTGCAGGTAAAAACCTTTTAGATAGGGTTTGGATTGGAATGATTTAGCTACATCTGGCAACACAGGGAAGAGCACTGTGCTCGGCTGGATATTATAGGAAGTGTGCAAATGAACCACAGACGAGACTGTTCCCTCTGAGAAGTGCTTTTGAAATCTATAAGCTTACATCGGAGGATTCGTCGATCAGTTGTTAAAGGATCAGAAAAGACTTGATGTATGCAGGGACGGACTAGCCATAGGGAACAGCGAGACATTTCCCTGGCCTGCTATCCAACAAGTGAGTGTGTGCGATTAAATCAGTTGCCTCATTGTTTTCTCCAGCTTGTAAATGATGCATTTAACTGTGTTTTGTAACTTGTAACCGCTTGTAGTGTATCTGGTTATCTTGTATTCTCATATCGCATCTAAAAGCACGTTGTAAACGCGACGCGCGTCGCTTTGTTTATGGATTAATGCGTTTGTGAGCTCGTGGTCCTCTGCTGTTTGTCATTGCTATGGCTACATCAGCTCTCACACACGTGCGGTGGCCCTGATTTATAATGGTTTAGCTGTTGCCGCTGTGTGCACTAATACTGCATGTGTGTTGTTGTTTTTACTTATAGTTAAGAATAGAGCAATGTGCTGGGAGACCGGGGGGTTAGATTCGGGGGTGAGGAGTCTGAAATATGGGCGACTCCCGGAAAACACGAGTGTTAGCAGATATACTCACACATACACACACACACACCCACACTAGGACTACTTCAGTATTGACAAGCCGTGGTGGGCATTCTCTCGCGTTGAATGATGTTGACCAATAGCAACAGACTGGGACATCGGTCCAATCAGCGCAGTTTAGCAGCACGCTAAGGAGGGGTTTAGGAACAAATGAATCACTGAACGATTCATATAGGAGTCGCTGGGATAACGAGGTAAAAATAAATGATAATTATAAGACAATGAAAGTGTTTTTTGACCATGCATGCAGATCAGCCTGCTGTTGGAGACCCCCAAAACCAAAATATGACCCTTTTTTAACGTATAATATGGGCTCTTTAAGGTATTCCGCCGTCATTCTAGCCTTTAGGACCCAGCGGAGACATGAACCTGGAGTCACGTTCAGATTTGCTTAAGGTATGTGGTCTTTTTATTAAAAACATTGTCCTTTCGCTAGGAAACTATATTGTAACATCTAAATGCTAATATAATCACATAAATATGCTACATTCTATTCAGGAAGTTGCTGGTTTTGCCAAGAAGTACGGAATCGAAGCATTATATTATTGGTTATTACTCGCCGCTAGGGGGCGCTAAATGGATCGCAACGTTTCATTCTGTAGCCAAGAAGAAGAGCAGAGCCGAAGCTTGCTATGTCATATTTAATCAGAAGAGGATTCGTTGTCCATTTCAAGGTAGGTACTTGATTATTAACTATTGACAGTTAAATGTTGTTATTATTACTGTTTGTCTGTACTGTATTAAAGGCCCTGAAAATTGCATTTTCCCTACATTTTATACTAATCTACATGGATTAAAACCATTCATTCATTCATTCATTTTCTTTTCGGCTTAGTCCCTTTATTAATCCGGGGTCGCCACAGCGGAATTAACCGTCAACTTATCCAGCACTTGTTTTACGCAGCGGATGCCCTTCCAGCCGCAACCCATCCCTGGGAAACACATCCACACATTGTCATTCACACACATACATCACGGACAATTTAGCTTACCCAATTCACCTGTACTGCATGTCTTTGGACTGTGGGGGAAACCGGAGCACCCGGAGGAAACCCACGCAACCACGGGGAGAACATGCAAACTCCACACAGAAATGCCAACTGGTCCAGCCGGGGATCGAACCAGCGACCTTCTTGCTGTGAGGCAAACGTGCTAACCACTCGGCCACCGTGGCGCCCTGGATTAAAACCACACCATGATAATGTTAGATGCTAATAGAAATGTTTAATCAGTTAAATATGTCACACAACAATTAAATATAAGCCTATATATATATATAACTTAATAATTTGTGCTTTTAATCTTTTCTTTTTGTTTGCTCACTGTAGGTTGCGCTGGACTGAGCGAGCTTTGGACCTCCTTGATAATCTTGTTGAGAGGTGAGAAAACAACAGCTCTGTATTTTGTAATTTTACATGATGTTCAAATGCACTGATACACACTTAAGCAATATCGTATATTGTAAAGGTGTCTTTACGTCACCATATTTCTTAAAATTAAATTATATATTTGTAATTCTTCTGTAAATGCATGTATACATCTCTGAACAGCAATGGTGGTGTGTAAAGACACAAGTGCCTCTTTCAGAAGTGCTTCTGTGCCTTATTTGAGTGTGAATATGGTATTAGACTCTGTATCAGGCATGAGGCCACAGGTAAGTACAGATGACTAAAATAGAGTCTAAGCACAGTTCAGAAAATTTTTATATTAATATTTATATTAATCGTTGCGTTATGACAGTTTACTGACAGGTTTCAGTTATTCCAGTAGAAATCTGTGATCAGGAGTTTCTCTCTTTTGCAAGTTTCTGGGCATGTGAATTAAGCACACTGATGAACATCGGTGCACAATTGACCATGTAAAATGGACCTTATTTGCCCACCAAATTTGGAAATGTGATGCACCTTAAGAACTCTCATAAAAGACTAGTCCTGCAGCTAAAAGTGCACATTTTCATAGTTTTTTTTTCTCTCTCTATCTGTTTAAGAGACCCCTGGAGATGATCACTTGCAGCCTTCCAGTTATCAGTTCTCCATTGCTAAACTGGGTAAGTACATTATTTTTTTTGTTGTTTGGTCCTGCATACATGTGCAAACTTACAATTTAACATTTCTGTTTAAAGGTTGAAGCAAACATCATTTGGTATATGGAGGAGTAGGAGCAGCAGTGTTACGTGTGAGCTGGGGCTGGCTATTATTAAAGTCAACGGGAGGCGAGGATCCAATCGCAGTTTTATTTAAAGATAGCAGTAATAGAAATAACAAAAAGGCAAACCAAATATCGTCGTCAAAACAGGTATGAGGTCGTATGGCAGGCTGCAGGCTGGATAATCCAAAATACAAAGCTGTGATCAAAACCCGAAAGCAAACTGGAAACACCGTAGGCGAAAACAAACAGAAAACAGATGGTAACAAGGAACAGAATAACAAGGTATGTAACGTATGGTAAGGATAGTAATGTCGCAGTGGGGAATGAGCGTGTGTGTGCTGCTTATGAAGTGCGTGCAATCAGTAAAGACAGTCCTCCGGTGGTGCGTGCGCAATCAGTCGTGATCAGGAACAGGAGTGTGTGTGTGTTGCATGGCTGGAATTGTAGTCCTTAAACATGGCTGATTGTAGTTCATGGAAGTGTGTGTGAACCAGCGATCTCTGACAACGGAGAGAGCGAGAGAGAGAGAGAGAGAGATTTGATTTTTCTCTGTACTTTATAAATCAATTTCAAGATACATATTAAATCAACTTACATCATACAATTACAAACACAAGTTGAAATTTAAATTGTCCTCCACCACAGTAGACAGAACATTGTTAAAACACCACTGCAATATAAACATATCCAAATCATTCATATCCTTATAATATTTGAATTCAACCAAAATCCTTGACTTAACAAGATTTTTAAAAGACAAAATAACATCTTGACCGTGTAAATTGTTCATCTTACTTTTCCTTGACATATAGATTGCCATTTTTGCCTGTCCCACCACAAAATTTATTAATTGCCATTTGAATCTTTGACTATGATTGTAACCAGCCCCCAAAATGAAAGCAGCGGGTGTAAAAGATTCTCCAAAGCCTAAAAATAAGTGCTCTAACAAAACAAACAGTGACTGCAATCTATTACACTCCAAAAAGCAATGGAAAATAGTCTCTCTAATACCACAAAAAGCACAACTATCATTGATATTAGGTTTAATAACAGAGACAAACGCATTGACAGCAATAATACTCTTTAAAATTCTCCGTTGTAAGTCACCTGATTTTTTAACCAATGGTGGTTTGTATAATACCCTCCAAACTGGTTTGACTTCATCGCCCAAATTAAGTTTTGTCCTCCAAACATTGTCAGCCTTATCACATAACACTGTTCTATACATAATTTTGACAAACATTTATACATCTTTTTCCCATTCAAATCACCAAAATCCAAAAACTGTAACCCGTCTAGATTTAATAAGAAACCCGACTTGCCTTTCAAATCAGGTGTTACCCAATGTTTGGGATAGGGATCCCTCACATCTGGAGTTAAATGTCCTTCTTTAAACTCTTTTAAAAGCACATGTTCTTCACTTGTTAATTTCTTCTTCCATAATTACATAATTGTTGCAGTGTAACGTATCAACCTCTGACTCAACCTAGAGGCCACTGCAGTTATGTCTTTTAAGTCAGCACCAGCGATATTTACTAAATGTCCCAGTTTTACAGTCCCAGTGATGCACAGTCTCTGATGAAGATTTGGTACTCTGTAATGTCCAAACGAGCTCCTTTTACCAAAGGTTCTTCCAATAGCCAGAATAAAGAGGCTGTAGAATCTGGTCTTTTAATTTTAAATGAACCCCAGGCATTAAACAGTCTTTGGTAGAAAAAAGGTAGTCCATTCAAGTGCAATTTGTTATGATCCATAAAAAACAAAGTCATGTCCAGTCCGAGCCCATCAACTCTTTGAAGAATAGCCTTAGCCCCATTCCTCCAGACCAAATCCACAGGGCCTATTAAGAGTCTCTGAATAAACTGTAAACTGTCCGCCCTCTTCTAATGGCAAGTAAAGTTCACTTTGAGGCACCCAGTGCATTCTGTCCCAAAAAAAATTAACTAATTTGGCTTGTAAAAGTAACAGCAATCCTGAGGGAGGTTCAATACAAAAAAGCCTATGCCACAAAGTTGAAGCAATTAGATTGTTAATAATTAATACTCTTCCTCTAAAAGATAACTGGGAGTGAATCCATCTCCATTTTTTTAATTTTCTTTCTATTCTTTCTATTACTCCATCACAGTTCTTATGTTGCATAGTGCTCTCTCCAAGATATACTCCTAAGTATTTAAGACCTCCCTTCTTCCAGATCAGCCCACCAGGTAAAATTGGAGTACCATTGTTCCATTTGCCATTAATTAAAGCATCGCTTTTTCCCCAGTTTACACTGGCTGCAGAAATTTTACCAAAATCACTAATAATGGACACCAAATTATTAACATCTTTTTGACTATTAACAAGAACCATAACATCATCTGCATAAGCTGATAATTGATGTTGAACACTTTAATTACCAAACATAAAACCCTCAATTCTAGAACGCAACTTTTTTAACATGGGCTCAATGGCCAAGGAATATAACATTCCAGATAGAGCACAGCCTTGCCTTATACCTCTATGAATTTTAAAAGGGGAACTCAAACCACCATTGATTTTCAATACGCTTTCAATGTCTTGATACAACACTTTAATCATTCCAATAAAGCTTGATCCAAAACCAAAAGCCTCAAGAGTGTTCCAAAGGTACTGATGCTCCACACGATCAAAAGCTTTTTCCTGATCGATTGAAATTAAACCCAAATCACAGTTAAAATAGCTGGACAGATCTAAAATGTCTCTAACAAGACAGATATTATCCATAATAGACCTGCCAGGCACACAATAAGTTTGGTCAGGATGGACAATCTGCCCCATCACATCTTTTAGTCTATTGGCCAATGTTTTGGAAAGGATTTTAAAATCTGAACAAAGTAGGCTCACTGGTCGCCAGTTCTTTATTTTATGTAAATCGCCTTTCTTAGGCAACAGGGTCACCACTGCCCTCCTACAACTCACAGGGAGTGAGCCTTCAGCCATGCTCTCATTAAAGACAGCCAAAAGATCTTCACCCAGCACATCCCAAAAGGTTTTATATAACTCAATCGGGAGACCATCAACACCTGGAGCCTTACCAGGTTGCATGGCCTTTAGAGCAGTTGCAAGCTCAAGTCCAGAGAGAGGCCTGTCAATCCTTTCTTTGGAAGCCTGTGAGATGTTAGGCAAGTTTTCATAAAAACTGACAGACAAATCCCCATCCTCTATGTATTCACTACTGTACAAATCCACATAGAATTGTACAGCCCTTCTCCTTATATCAGCAGGTTTTATCAGTTCTTGCCCGCTTTCAGCACGTAAAGAGTGAATAAGACGACTTTGGCCATTTTGTCTTTCTAGACCAAAAAAGAATCTAGATGGGGCATCCATTTGTGTAAGCACCTGAAACCGAGACCTAACCAAAGCTCCTTGTGTTTTTATTGCCAGCAGGTCTGCGAAAGCAGATTTTTTTCTTTTAAGAGCATCAATACATTTTTCCTCTCCCGTAGTTTCTACTAAACTCTGTAAATTAATAATTTCAGATTCAAATCTTTTCATTGAACGTGCAATGTCTCGAGAAACATTAAAAGCGTATTGTTGACATAACATTTTTATTTCCACTTTCCCACAATCCCACCACTGTCGTAGATTTTTAAAACAACTCTTCCTAAATTTAAACTTTTCCCAAAAATTACAAAACACATCTTTAAAATTAGCATCACCCAACAGAGAAATATTAAAATGCCAATACGCACTCTTTACTTTAACATTTGCTATAAGACATGTACATAAAACTAAAGAGTGATCCGAAAAACCAACTGGTGCAATTGAGCAACCTTTTTTAATGTTTAGCTGATAACTATAACAATAAAACCTATCAAGCCTTGCTAAAGAAAGAACATTTTCTCTACTATGTGCCCATGTATACTGTTTGCTTGAGCCATTCACCTCTCTCCATACATCACATAAACTATGAGCTTCAATCAACTCACGCATAGTACGCCCAGAAGTGGTATGAGGTTCCAAGTGGTTTCTATCTAATACATCATTTTCCGTACAATTAAAATCACCCCCTAAAAAAATATAGTCATCTGAACTACAATTTTGTAAAAGACCAAAAACAATATTAAGAAAAAGGACTCTTTCAGTGCCATTAACAGGAGCATATAAATTCAAAAAAACTAAATTGAATTTTTCAAATTTTGCCTGTATCACTAAAAACCTACCAGGAATTTCATGTTTAATATCACATGAAACAGGCAAAAACTTCTTCGAAAAAAGAATAGCTACTCCACCTTGAATATTGTTTAGGTGTGAAAAATATACTTCCCCCTGCCATTCCTTCCTCCAATCAATCTCATTCAAACTATCACTATGTGTTTCCTGAATGAACATTACATCAATATTCTTTTGACTTATCAGATCAAATAGCAATGCTCTTTTCTGGATAGACCTAGCACCATTCAGATTTAGAGTGCCTATTTTTATTGTACTCATAAAATTATATATTTCTAAGAAACACACAAAGAGAAAACATAGATGAAAGAGAGAGAAAAGAGAGGAGTTAAGTAGTCTCAAAGCCATCTTTGCTTCTTAATTCCAACTTCACTTTAGAAACAAATTTCTTCAATCTATACACCTCCTGTGCAGTGAATTGTTTTTCATCCCTATTTCTCATTAAGCTAGCGACATAATCCACAAATGCTCTTTGATCAGGGAAATAGTCTACCACCTGAACATTCTTCATATTCTTTGTTTTTTGCAAAAAAAATCTTACTCTCTCAAATGTATACACATTCTTCTCTTTATTAGGGCTCATAGCCTCTCCTTCAGAGTCCTCCTGAGTGCTACAGTCAAAGTCGTCATTTCTACTGTCCCGTTGCTCTGTTATTTCATCGTTTACTTTTCTTGATTTGTTGGAGCGCTTTCTCTTAATTACGGGTGTTTT
>CAIGQQ010038752.1:0-11023 GCA_903798035.1 Danio albolineatus | reverse complement strand
ACTCTGCTAGTCTATTATATACCAATCAATATGTATATCTTTCATAATGGGATAGTTATGTCAATTGATATGTAATCTATTATATAAATATAAATATAGTATTCATTAAAATTTTTATTTAATAAAAATACTATTATGCATTTTAAAAACAAGATGACATATGCATTGGGTGAACTGACCCTTTAAGAAAGATTTACATATTGATTGGTATATAATAGACTAGCAGAGTACCTGAGATAGTACATCAAAGTTCCATGCATGTTTTTTGCTATTGTTATATTTAGTCAGTCAGATTTACATGTAAAAATAATGTTCCTGAAAAGTAGTGAAGCATTCAACACGCACAAGATAAAATATTATTTATTAAATAATAAGATATATTTCTATTAACAAAAATACAAAAAATACATTGATTATATAAAATAAACATATACAACTATTTTACTAGTAACAACAAACAACTAATAATACAAATTTAAACCAAATACCATTAATTTACTAGTCTTTCAGGTTATATAGTGTGAGCCTAAATCATGCAATGAGGCAGTTCTTTTCACCGTGGTGTCAATTAGAGGACTTGATTCAGACGAGCTCTTTTAAAAGTGCCTGAAAAGCGAGCCGTGTTCTGTATTCTCTGCTGCGAGTGTCCGAGATCAGCTTTTGTTGGCTCTCCATTGGACGGATGAAGGGAAAAGCGGCCCAGCTCTTTGTATCTCTCCAGGGGTCGTCACTGAACACCAGAGGTCAAACTCAATGAGGGCCAGCAGTCCATGAAGCTGAAAACTCAATAGGTCAACAGAGATGGAGAGCAGAAAACTGAGAGCTGGAAAAGTCTGATTCAGCAGTGTGGAGGTCACTGAGGAGAAGCGCCTCTGAAAAAGCCATGTATTCTGTACTGTGATGGAAGCTTTTATGTGTTACGCTCATGCTAACGTTTTACCATGATTAAACTGTTTGGTCTGTGGTTTAAGCATTTTTTTATTTAAATTTTTATATGTAATAATAAGAATTGAGTGGTTAACACTGTCACCTCACAGCAAGAAGGTCGCTGGTGCAAGTCTTGGTTGGGCCAGTTGTGGGGAGTTGGGTGCTCCGGTTTCCCCCACAGTCCAAAGACATGCGGTACAGGTGAATTGAATAAACTAAATTGGCCGTAGTGTACAGTATGGAGGGGTGTGGAGGGTGTCACGGTGGTGCAGTGAGCAGCAGGATCACCTCACAGCAAGAAATTCGCTGGTTCGAGCCTCGGCTGGGTCAGTTGGCATTTCTGTGTGGAGTTTGCATGTTCTCCCCATGTTGGCATGGGTTTCCTCCAGGTTCTCCGGTTTCCCCCACAAGTCCAAAGACACGTGGTATAGGTGAATTGAATTGGGTAAGCTAAATTGTCCGTAGTGTATGAGTGTGAGTGTATGGATGTTTCCCAGTACTGGGTTGCAGCTGGACAGGTATCTGCTGTGTAAAACATATGCTGGATAAGTTAGCAGTTCATTTCGGTGTCGACATATATATTAATACAAACATTTGCAGGAGGAGTGCCAGAAAATGTCTTTTAAAAAATGGAAAACAACTGTCATAATAGTAATGATAAAAACTGTATTAAATTAAACTGTAAAGTAATAATAATAATAATAGTAATAATTGAATATTCCATAATTACAGGTTTTTACTGTAATTATGCATGAAATCTTTTTAAGTATTCCAGCCCTCGTGCACTGGCTTCTTCTTTAAACACATCACAATGAATTTTTTGCTTTTAAGATAACAGAGGAGGCGCTCTACATGTAAAACAATCAGTGGTGGAAAGAGTACTGAATAATCATACTCAAGTAAAAGTACCATTACTTGCCCAAAAATGTAGTGCAAGTAGAGTAAAAGTATCTGTAGTGAATATTACTCAAAGTATGAGTGAAAAGTAGACCTTTAAAAAGTACTCAAGAGTAGTGAGTAGCGAGTATTACACTGTGAAAAGTTGATGCGTTTACAGAAAGTTACGTTTACACATACCTGCACAAACAACATGTAGTGCAGTGGTTCTCAAGCTTTTTTCACCAAGTACCACCTCAGAAAAAACATTGTCTCTCCAAGTACCACCATAATAACCGGTACTGAAGTACAATAGCATAGAAGGCCTAATTAAGCAGCTACAGTACTGCACAGTTCAAAAACAAGGCAGATTAATTAAGAATATTAATTATTGTCAGCCACTTAAATAAAAGGTTTAGCCTATTAAAATCAATTTACTGATCACATTGGTGTTATCGTACGCGTCGAAGGGTTAAAAGTGTGTTCATTTTTTTATACAGTACTTTAATCATTCAGAGATTCTTTTGCGTACCACTAGAAGGAAGCTTGTGTACCACTACCGGTACACGTACCACAGTTTGAGAACCACTGATGTAGTGTATTTAGGGATCTTCCTACTTTCGTTCGTTCCTTCCAACCTTCCTTCAATTGTTTGTTCTCTCCTTCCTTCCTTCATTCATTCGTTTGTTCCCTCCTTCCTTCATTCACTTGTTTGTTTGTTTATATTTTTGTTCCTTCCTACATTAGGTCCTTTTGTTCATTCATTCGTTTGTTCGTTCCTTCCTTAGTTTGTTCAGTCCTTCCTTGAATTTTTCCTTCATTCGTTTGGTCCTTCCTTCTTTCCCCCTTTCATTTGTTCGCTCATTCTTTCTTTCATATTTTTGTTCCTTCCTTCATAAGGTCCTTTGTTCATTCATTTGTTCGTTTGTTCGTTCCTTCTTTCCTTCCTTAGTTTGTTCAGTCCTTCCTTGAATCCTTCCTTCATTTATTTGGTTCTTCGATCCTTCTTTCCATTCCTTGTTCGGTCCTTCCTTTTATTTGGCCCTTCTTTCCATTCTTCATTCATTCTATTTAGTGATTGTTTAAGGCTGTTTGGTGATTTCAATCATTATACAGTCGACATCCATCATTTCAGTGACATGCAGTCTATAAACAGTCTCTGGATCATTGCGTGTAAAGATTTTGGACATCTTCTTGGACATTTTTAATGTTTCCCAAAGGTTTGCTGCATTTATAAAGCGCCCATGTCTTGAGGTTGTTCAGCATGATGCGATTTACTTTCTATGTGTGATTTAATTGGACAAGAATTACAGGACTAATCTTTCTACTTTAGACAATGACCACAGACAAGAAAGAGATAAAGTAGTGACTGCTGGTTGAAGAAAAGTAGTGGAGTAAAAGTACCGATACTGCACTAAACATGTACTCAAGGGAAAGTAAAAGTACACAGCTTTAAAACTACTTAGTAAATTACAATTCCTGAGAAAAACTACTAAATTACAGTAGTTTGAGTATTTGTAATTAGGTACTTTACACCACTGAAAACAATAAACAAATGTTAACCCCTTCCTTCCCAATAGTATTTCAATGTGTGCAAGTGGAGAGATACAATATAACTTTATTACACACATGTGTCACCTCACAGCAAGAAGGTTGCTGGTTTGAGTTCCGGCTGGGTCAGTTGGCATTTCTGTACGGAGTTTGCATGTTCTCCCTGTGTTCACGTGGGTTTCCTCCAAGTACTAGGTTTCTAAGACATGCACTATAGGGGATTTAAAAAAACTAAATTGGAAGTAGTGTGTGAGCGTGTGTGTGTGTGTGTGTGTGTGTGAATGAGAGTGTATAAGTGCTTCCCAGTACTGGGTTGTGGCTGGAAGGGCATTTGCTGTGTAACGGCTCAAATGCTCAAATAGTTGGCGGTTCATTCCGCTGTGGCAACCTCTGATAAATCAGGAACTAAGCTGAAAGAAAACGAATGAACGAACGAAGGGATAACATTTAGCGAAGTAATTGAAAACTGGAACATACTTTATATAAGTATAAGCTTTTTTGTTAAAATTAAGGATGTTTGTTCCAGATCATAAGTCCCAAACAGCCTCCATGTTTTTCAGTCTGCAGTCAAAAATGAAAGTCCTGCCCTCACAGGATTGGTTAAAATATGAACATCACAGTCAGTGTGTCCAAAATTGCATCCTCCCTTATATGTAAAAGAAGTCAGTGAATTCGAAACACAGTAGTAAAATAGTACCCATAGTGCACGTTTGATGTGCTATCCCATGAGGCCTCAGGGGAACATTTTATGAGCAGTCTTTCTAACAGTCATGAAGTATGTTTGAATGCAAATGGACACCAACCATGTGTTTACACTTTTCAGGAAACGTCATCATTTACTCATCCTCCACTTGTTCCAAACCTGTTTCTTGTTCTCTGTTGTAAACAAAAGCAGATATTTTGAGGAATGAAAACCAGTAGCCACTGACTTTTGCGGTATTTTTTTTTTATTATCAATATCGGTGACTACCAGTGTCCAACATTCTTCAAAATATCTTATTTTTAGATAAGATGACACTTATAAAGGTTTAGAACAGCTTCATGAGCTAATGGGTGAACTGATCCTTCAACCTAAGAAATATTTACATATTCATTCTTATATAATAAAGTATACGATAACTAGTACATAAACAATCCACACATTTTTGTTGTTATTTTTAGTCAGTCAGATTCACACACACACAAAAAGTTACTAATACGAACCATTCAACACACACACATACACATGCAATCATGTGGGTGGGTGTTCAGTCACTTCCTGTCTAAAAGTCATGGGTTTTAACATTCATTCCTCTTCCATTACACACACAGACACACACACACGCACACACACTTTTCCCCACAGTTGCAATGCAGCAAAACAAAGCAATAGTGGCCCATAGTGACTGGGCTGCTTCCGTTGCTAAGCAACCGTCCAAACGGAGTCAGTAAACAGTGTGTTGAGTCTGCGTGCAGCTCGGGCCGCGTCTCGACTCCAGTGTCTGTGCAATCCCCTGTTGCGCTCACGTCCTTTTCCATAAATTTGCAGGGCTGCACAAACAACAAGCAGGCTACGCTAACAGAGGTTATTCACAGGTAACCTCCCACACCAACACGCTCGCATACAGGCTCACATACATTGGGAGTGCCCTCACAATGGTGCATTTGAAAGGGTTGGTGGCCCCTGACAGGGCCGCGGTGTACAGAGTCAGAACGCTTGGCTTTATGCCCGGACACAAATAGAGCAGTTCAGCGAGCACGTGCTTCTTTCTCTTTCTACAACGCTCTAATCTCCCATGACACACTCATGAATGGCAGCAGGGGAAAGGTCAAGCCCACAGTACGGATACAGAACTTTACCTGACACATAAACCTAGATTTGGATTTTAATTTACTGCTCAATGTTTCCATTAAACGGCCAATGGGAAAATGTAAGTATGCATGACCGCAAACTAATCATCTTTTCCACATGATTACAATCAGAGGAAAGCCAAACACGTCCTTGAGAGACTGATTTTCTTTATTAAATCCATGGAAACCGTGATGAGGTTACATTGCAAAATGGGAAAATGGGAAAAAAACTGTCATTGACCGTTTTGCATCTTTTTACTGACAATTATTACATAAACATACATTGTAAAAATCAATTAGTTACTTTAATTAAAACAGTGAGAACCCATTGCCTTAAAAATGACAAGTTGTGACATGTGAGTCACCTGTTGTAACTTAGAAGTGTTAGTTTACCCAAAGAAAATAAAATGATGTTATTTGTTACTCACCCTCGTGTTGTTCCAAAGCCGTGACCTTCTTTAATCTTTAGAATACAAATTAAGCTATTATTGATGAAATCCGAGAGCTCCCTCATCCTCCTTTGACAGCAATAGTCCCAACTCCTCCAAAGCAAAGTATATTGAATACTCAAGATATGTCATGCATATAGTTTTGAATGGAGAAAAGTGTAACGGTCAATATGGCGAATGAAGTCCCGCCTGCTAGTAGAGGAGCCAATCATCAATCGCTATGGACTGACGTTTCTGACGGGGGAAAAGCTCGGACCAGATGTGTGCTTTTGCGAAAGTTTTTCTGGTCAACAAACACACTGGAATCTCAGCGAATACTTGCTTAACACACATAAGAAATATAAATTCAGCCGCTCTGCTCCCCAGCTTTGGAACTCACTACCACCTGCCATCAGAAACATTGACTCCCTCACATTATTCAAATCAAAACTCAAAACCCACCTATTTAAGATGGCTTTTAATGTTTAATCTGTAACTGCACTATTGTTGTGTATTTTTAATATTGTTTCATTCATTCATTCATTTTCTTTTCGGCTTAGTCCCTTTATTAATCTGGGGTTGCCACAGCGGAATAAACCGCCAACTTATCCAGCATGTTTTTACGCAGCGGATGCCCTTCCAGCTGCAACCCATCTCTGGAAAACATCCATACACTCACACTCATACACTACGGACAATTTAGCTTACCCTATTCAATTCACCTATGCCACATGTCTTTGGACTTGTGGGGGAAACCGGAGCACCCGGAGGAAACCCACGCAACCACGGGGAGAACATGCAAACTCCACACAGAAATGCCAACTGACCCAGCCGGGGCTCGAACCAGCGACCTTGTTGCTGTGAGGCGAACGTGCTACTCACTACGCCACCGTGGCGCCCTTTAATATTGTTTTTATTATTTTATTGCTCTTGTTTCATTGTACGGTGCCCTTGAGTTGCCAGAAAGGCGCCTTTAAATAAAATGTATTATTATTATTATTATAAATAAAGCTTGAAATCTCTATGTTTACATGAATCAAGTGCACTCAAAAACAAAAGTTTTCTGGTTTTGTAATCTGTGTGATACTAACGTGAGGTAAAGCCTGTCATGTTAGACGCACGTCACATGACAACAACTACTCAAACGCTCACAAACTTGTAAACAAAGAGTCGCTGTTATTTCTGGAGGAGATTCGCCATCAAGAACAAGTTGTGAGTTCCTTTCAGAAGAGCAGCACGATCTGACAATCATTATCCAGAGGATGATAATGTGTAAAGCGGCCATAAATGAGATTGGTGTCGTGATCTGGTTCCTTCAACCAGAAAATATGCCGATTTGATTTGAATGTTTAGAAATGAAACTTATGAGACAGCTGTTTCATTTTATTGGTGATTCCAAATATGTAATGTAATAATGTCAGGGTTCTGCCACTCCTGTCTTGTTAAATTCCTGTTTTCGTGGCAGAGTCCGGACACTAGCTCTGTCTAGTCCTGTGTGTTGTCATTGTGTCTCTGTATGAGTGCCGATTGTGGGCGCGCTCGGACCTTGCGCGTTCCTGCGTGATGCGGGCGCGTGGGGTCTGGGCGTGTTCGCGATTGCGCACTCTTGTCCTAGTGTTTGTTCTGTCGGCGTCGCGCTGCTTCATCATCAGCTTCTGTCTAGTTTTGGTTCCGGTTTGGGATGGCGCTGGGATGAAGCATGCGCGTTGCATATGTGTGAGCGCACGGTAAGATGTCTTCATTTTATCGTGTGCTTGTGTCTCACGTTAAGTCCTCTGTTGTTGTGTTTAGCACGTGGTGTGTGTGTTTACACACACACCGCGTGCTTGTGTCGTCATGTGAGCACGCAGTTAATGAGTTCTCTCATTGGCTGCGTGTTCTAGTCTTTATGTGAGTGCGTGGCTTGTGTTGTCATGCGCTCTCCTGTCTATTGTCTAGCCCCACCCTCCTTGTTAACCCATTATTAGTCTATCATGTTCACCTGTTTGTTTGTTAATCATGTCCGCTTTAAATTCTCCTCATGTCTGCTGTCCTGTGCCAGTTGGTTGTCGATCTTCGTGATTTCGAGTCTTGTCCTGTCTCCTGTCCTGTTTCCAGTCCTGATACCTGCCAGCCAGTCAAGTTTGTTTGTTTGTTTATTTGTTTTGTTAATGTTTTCCCCCTCGGGGTAGTTTGTCTTGCTGTTTTGTTTTATTTCTATTATTTAATAAAGAACCATCATTCTGCAATTGGGTCCTCGCTCTCCTTTTCCCTAACCCCCACCGTGACACATAAGCTTGGCAAACAGTTTTGGAGAATTTGATATTTCCCCATTCAGACAGAATGCCTGAACATACTGCCTAAGAGGCATTTCAAAGATGGTTGGCAAGTGAAAAGACATGCCTTAAAGTGACTTTGTTCAAAGTCTAGAAAGCTAGCAAAAAGATCTTCAGTTACTTCTGCTCAATGTCAGTATAGGGCACATATTCTTGATAACGCTGTTGCATCAATTGTCATATTTTTGTATATTAACTGCCCTACCTGAGATTTGCCTTTGCTTTCTTTCAAGTTATTGTGGGGGTTATTTTCTTGCACATTTTGACAGCAAAACTGGCACTATTGTCAGTAGCAAATATACAGCACCTGCATTCAGGTGGAGCAGCTTTTACTACACAGAGCCACGTTACACTAACAAGCTGAAAATTTGATTAGTGAAGTTGAAATCAATGAAGGGCATCACAGTGGTGCCGTGGGTAGCACGATTGCTTCACAGCAAGAAGGTCTCTTGTTCGAGCCTTGACTGAGTCAGCTGGCATTTCTATATGGAGTTTGCTTGTTCTCCCTGTGTTTGTTACGGATGGAGTGACGATGACAATGGTGTGAGGATCCAAATGCAGATTTAATTTAAAAGCAGTATAGCAGCTGTCATCGAGGGCAAACAGGTATGTGCAGGAAATCCAAAATCATAGTCAAGAACAGGCAGGGAGTCAAAAAGGCTGGCGGCAGACAAGGATAAACAAAAAACAGAGCTAGGGTTGAAAACTCAGAATAACAGGAACAAAGGAAACGCGTTGTATGTCACAAAACAGAAAACAATACTCAGCAATAACTGTGTTTGTTTGTGCTGTTTAAATAGTCCAGTAATCAGTCTGTGAGCAGCTTCAGATGTGTGTTTGCAATCACTGGTGACTCGGAGCAGGTATGTGTGAGTGTTGCATGACTGAATATGTAGTCCAAGAACATGGCTGATTTGTAGTTCATGTGACTGTGTGTGTGTGTGTTTACCAGCAATCTCTGGCTATTAGATCGCTGGTCATCGTGACAGTGTTCACGTGGGTTTCCTCCGGGTGCTCCGGTTTCTCTCACAAGTCCAAAGATGTGGTATTACCCAGTTATAGGTGAGTTGGGTAAGCTAAATTGTCCGTAATGTATGAGTGTGAATGAGTGTGTATGGATGTTTCCCAGTGATGGGTTGCAGCTGGAAGGGAATCCGCTGCGTAAAACATATGCTGGATAAGTTGGCGGTTCATTCCGCTTTGGCGACCCCAGATTAATAAAGGGACTAAGCCGAAAAGAAAATGAATGAATGAAATCAAAGAAAATAATTCCGACAAGACAAATGGCGGCTTTTACTCTTCTTCCCTGCATACTGCCTCTTTTAACCTCCTTCCCCGCGTACTGCCATAGAGGCAGTATTAGTATTAGCCGTTATGCTTTTTAGTCTAATGATTTCAAGCTTGCCTTCAATTGGCTTTGGTTAAATCCTCTGCTCTGTTTGATTTCTTGTCACTCTTCCTGCTGCATAGTGGAAGATTTTGCATAAGAGCACCATCTGGCCTTCGTAGGAGATTTACTATTGATCACAGAGCCGTGTACAAGATGTGCATGGGAATACAAATTTTACTGAATCCCAATCTCTGTTTCATTTCAATTAATCGTGTAGCCCTATAGAAAATTCATGCGAACATGATGATAACATGCAAACTCCACATAGAAAGGCATCTTGGTTCAGCCTGGACTTCCTATGCCACCCATTATTACTTACCAAAACTTCAAACATTAACTGAAGAAACATTAATAAAATCCAGGTTAGGAGTTTAAACTTGAGGGAAAGATTCAGCGGTAATTTAACAGCATTAATTGTGCAGTTCATCAGATTATTGTTTCTAAAAATATACAAACAACATAGAATAATATGATTAGGATGTCAAAAACAACAACAACAAAAAAACAAAAACAACAACAAAAATCTCTCCTCTCAGATCTCTGACAATGCATGTGTATATGCATGTGTTGTGCATAGTGTTCTAATGGCATGAAAATTTCACTCTTATAGAACTGTGCATGTGTGCTGTTAAACCCATTGATATTTTCTCATTTTATTAGTGTTTTTCTATTTGCATGTTTTATTAGCTTCCAGTGCATCTGAGCTCTCCCATTAACCATAAAAAATGCTAATAATTTCTCTCAGTCGTTTTTTTTTATCATAAAGTGGGAAGTTTTCTTATCGCCTCATAACCTGTTTTGTTGCATAAGGTCAATGACAGGAGGTTCATTCTCATTCCTCTAATAACCGCAATACCACAATGTAACTTCTAGGTTCACTAAGCACATTTCATACAGTCTTGTTCATCAGTCATAAAACATAGCCTGTCACCGTAAATTGAGAGCAGAAACAGCTTTCTGTCAAAAAGCCAAAGTTACGCACACTCGCAGCTAAGACATTCATCCACCATCATAGAAGTGAACATTTCCTACACTACATCATGCGCATCAGTTCAATCTGCAGATATGTCTTGTTTTATATTTGCATGGTATGTACCATGCATGAGCGATGTGTATGTAGACGCTCAGGAATGTTGATCTGCAGATTTGACTGATGTACACGATGTACTGTCTATTTTGGAGACAGAAAGTGCCTGAATTTAGTTTGTTCTCAGATCATTGTTTTCATCTGGAGGTGCTTTATGTTTGATGGGATTTGGCAGGCAGGTTTAACATTTAATCTATAACCGTCCTAGTATCTATTTTTAGATGCTAAAATAATAGTAAAAGTGACTTATTGATGGCATTTTTATAGTTTGAAGTGATATACTTTGTGTTGGTGTTGTAAATTACCTAAGAAATACCTGGTATTATACAGTACATATAGAGTGTTGTAAATTACCTTTCAAAAACCTGGTATTATACAGAATATATATATATAGCCTGCATGAACATAGAATTTCATGACAGCACTGTATATATTAGTGAAAGATACACACTGCAGAAATAAAAAATGTAGCATTTATATTTTATATTTACACACATATTTTATATATTACACATATTTTAAATTTTATATTTACACACACACACACACACACACACACACACACACGCACACAAACACACACACACACACACACACACACACACACACACACACACAC
>CAIGQQ010038705.1:0-11512 GCA_903798035.1 Danio albolineatus | reverse complement strand
ATATATATATATATATATTAAACAATATTATTAAACAATAATATTAAACAATATTAATTAGAAATATAAATTAATCAAATGAATAAATAAATCAGACACTGCATTATAATAAACAAAAAATACATCAATAAACAAACAAATACATAAGTGTATTAAAATAATGTAGTGCTTAGAATAATAGATAATGCAAAAATATAAATAGAACAAGATTAAAATGAATAAACAAGAAATGATCTAAATAAATAAAAAACTATAAAAACAATTACAAGCTGCATTTAAATAAATGATAAAAATTAACACATTTATAAATGCATAAATTAATTCAATTCAATTCACCTTTATTTGTATAGGGCTTTTACAATGTAGATTGTGCCAAAGCAGCTTCACACAGGTTAGTAAATTGAAACCGTGTCAGTCCATTAATAAATACACTAACCCAATGAGTAGCAAAAATGCAATAATGTAACTTAATAAACATACCTTTTACATTTCAAAATGAGGGTCCATCAAAAGCAGCAACAACAAAATCAATAGACTGAAATAATAAAGTAAAGGGTTAAAATATGAGAACTGTTTGTGCCTGACCAATAAGACGCAACGGCAGTGTCTCTAAGCCCCGCCCACTACAGTTAATTTATTACATTATGGATGTTTATCATGCAGCCTCTCACAGCGCCCCCAGCGGTCTAAGCGCGCGCTGCTGCATGTTCGCTTCAGATGAGAATGAGCCTCCATCACTGGCAGCTGATTTCCAGCATCGCATTCGTCTCATGAACGCTGTTTAAATCCGACCAGACCCTGAAAACTGAACAAAACAACCAGCGCGAGATGGCACGGGACAAAAAGGACAGAGATAGCTGGGGTGAGTTCATATTTCAAACAATAAACCGTCCGGTTGAGAGACACCCTGTGAGACGGGTTATTATTGTGCGATGCTGTGAAGATGCTCGTGATTACATATCTGTATTTTAAAGAACACACACATATGAATACATACATTTTAGTTTCTGTTTCTAAATCAGATGATTTGGCTCAGACCACAGCCCTGTTCCGCCCTGTGCGCGCGCGCGTGTGTGTCTGTATTTGTGATGACAGCTATTTTAACGCTTTAATATCTATATTAACAGCAACATGACATTTGCAGGATTGTAATGTCAGAGTTGGCTCGTTTTTCAAATTCACACAGTCATTTCTTATGCACGCCAACCAACATTATGCTCAATTTCTGAATTATGCAGCCCTGTGTTTATTTATATTGACATATCAGTTGCATTTATTAGACACTCTTCCTTCCCTGCAGTGTTTCAAATTAGAGATGTGTGTAAAGTGAGTGTGTGGATGCCATTGACCCACATAGGCAGAGCTCTGTGCATCTGCTACAGGCCTGTATGGAGATGCTGATTTATATAATATACAGTATGGTGGTCGTGTGATGCTTACTGCTCCATACAGGCCTGACCAGGTGAACATGACATGATAAAGAGCGAGAGAGAGAGGGGAACAAGAGCTCTGCGAGGTCATTTGAATGTAAATAATTTACAGTGTTGGGATAGTATTGGTGTCGCTTCAATGAGGAGCACTAATGGCTGAAGTGTAAATGCAATGCTGTGAACAGCCTCGTCACATCCTTAAGATTTGCATGTGGCCCAATAGTGTGCTTTTAGCCCTTGATCAAATATGGTTTGTGGGTAGTTGACGAATAGGCAGTAAAAATGCTTTTTTTTGTGTGTGTAAAACATCATTTTTGGAGAAATCTGATGTAGGAGAAAATATGAAGAGTCACTAACTTTATCAATTCTTTCACTGTGTTTAAAACATTTTTTTTTTTACTGAACTGCATTGTAAAAATGGTGTGACATAACAAAAACTAAGAAGGAACAACTCTTAAAGAGGCGGCACGGGTGCTCAGTGGTTAGCACTGTCGAATCACAGCAAGAAGGTCGCTGTTTTGAGTCCCGGCTGGGCCAGTTGGCATTTCTGTGTGCAGTTTGCATGTTCTCCCAGTGTTTGCATGGGTTTCCTCTGGGTGCTCCGGTTTCCCACACAGTCCATGCTCTATAAGTGAATTGGATAAACTAAATTGGCCGTAGTTTATGAGAATGAGTGTATGGGTGTTTTCCAGCATTGGGTTGAGGCTGGAAGGGCATCTCCTGCATAAAAACATATGCCGGAATAGTTAACTGTTCATTCCGCTGTGGCAACCTCTGAAATAGAGACTAACCTGAAGGAAAATGAATGACTGTATGAATGAATGAACTCCTAATAGCATGAGAGCGATTTATACTCATTGCTGGACTCCTCATATAGTGCTGCTCATTTTATATGAATATATGAATAATGTTTTTCTCCATGACTTGTTGGACATTTTGAATAAACAGGAGTTTCACACCAAAGACGAACAAAACGTAATTTTATAGCGGTTACAAAAAAGATAAATATATGAAAGATTCTGAGACAAAAACTGAGCATGTTCATGTCATGGGCTTCACAGGGGGCTTCAGTTAGGCAGGGGCCGGTATAAGATTCTGATGGTATGATAACCTTGGATAAAAATATCATGGTTTCACGGTATGACGGTGTTGTGTTTACTGCTCTAAAATATATTCTTTTTAGAGAAAAATGTATAAACCTTTTCCCTTTTGAACACAATATATTTTATTTCGAGAAACATTTAAAATATTTTGGGGCAGTAAACATGTCAGGCTAAATAACTCAAGTGAATCATTGACTTCTGCTGTCTTCATTTGTTTCAAAAACACAGATTTCTTTACAATTTACACCTAAAAAACTAACAGAAAAATATAAATAAAAAAAATCTAAGACATATCTAATGAACGGTATAGCATAAAATTTTGGCGGTATGAAAACCTTGACTTTTCCATACCTTGAACACAGTTATCGACCCATGCCTAGCTTCAGATACATGATATTGATCGGGATCCTTAAACTAATTAAAGTTGCATTGGAATTGCTTGATTAACATATAGTGTCACACCAGAGGACTAGTTTTTTTGTGAAAAAATGCATCACTTTCTTACATTTTCAGACATACTCTATGTTTAAAAAAAAGGATTGGCATTTACTAAAATAGCCACTTGTAAAATGAAACCCAGATTTTCTTTTACGATTTTCTTTTTAATTTATAAGAGCTGTAACTTATTGAACTATTCTTGAAAGAGTCACATCATAAGATAAGATTAAAGCTTAAAAATGTAAAAATCTTAATTGGCCCATGAACATTTCCTGCTTGTTATCAAACTATTTCATAACTGTACCAAGAGGCGATTCAATAATAACTTAATGTTAAAACAGCTATAATAACATAATCTATGATAAAGTGGCTATTTTTGGATTGTTGGAAGCTATAGAAATATAGGACTATTGTTTTTGTTTACATCCGTGAAAGACAATGCAATATTTAACCATTTACTGCATTTTAAATGAGGACAATACTAAATATATTCCTTTTTGTCATGGGTGACAGTAAAAAAATGCACTGTCAGGTCAAGAACCCATATCTGAAATGCTGAAATGTAAATTTGCATTTAAGAAAATACTCCACCAGGGTAGATCTTTCAAAACAACCTGGTTCACATGCACATTATCTGTTGGTATTATGCTTGACCACTAGTTGTTTTCACATTAGGAGGTCTGAGATGTATTTGAGGACCTCTCAACCAATATAACATCTCTATGAGCCACACCACACTGGCCTTGATGACAGAGGTCAAGATCATACATTAGGATTGTCTGCTGCATTAAGCCCTACTAAACCGTGACTCAACCGTTTGTCCCAGGAGAAGGGTAAATTGAGTCAAGATTGAGAGTCTTTGCTTCTAGAATGCACTTGCGTAACATTTGTGTTAGCATCGCTCGTTTCTGATTTGAATTTAGACTTCAGATATTATACAGATGGTTATCTAAAGTGCAATATGCCATTAATGCTTCACTAGTTTGTAGAATACAACTAGAAGTAGAGAGAGGGTGAAAGTGCACACATATAAGCAAATTATCATTAGCTAAAATTGAATAAAATTGTTTGCTTATTATAAAAAGGGGCGACTTAGTGGCACAATGGGTAGCGGTGTCGCCTCACACCAAGAAGGTCTCTAGTTCGAACGTTGGCTGGGTCAGTTGGCATTTCTGTGTGGAGTTTGCATGTTCTCCCCGTGGTTGCGTGGGTTTCCTCCGGGTGCTCCGGTTTCTCCCACAAGTCCAAAGACTTGTGCTATAGGTGAATTGGGTAAGCTAAATTGGCCCTATAGTGGATGTGTGTGAATGAGCGTTTGGGGATGTTTTCCAGTGATGGGTTGCAGCTGGAAGGGCATCCGCTGCATAAAACATATGCTGGATAAATTGGTGGTTCATTCCGCTGTGGCGACCTCAGATTAATAAAGGGACTAAGCCGGAAAAAAAAGAATGATTGAATGTATGTGTGTTTTTTTCTGGTCCTCCAGGTTGGGGGTTGAGCATTGGGGTAACAACCTACCTCATAAAAACTAGATGTTACGAAACACCAATATAGTGCTGCTAAATATCAACTTCAATATAAATGGCCCTGGGAGTAAGGAAGGATTATAAAAAAATTTACATAGAAATATAAGTTCAAACTTAAAAGAATAAAAAACATAAAAAACCTGTCACTATTTACGCAGCCTTCACTTGTAACATACCTGTTTGAGTTTCTTCTGTCGAAAATTTAGAAAAATGTTGGAAACTGGAAATCATTGACTTCCATAGTATTAATTGTATCTACTATGAATGTCAGTGGTTGCCAGTTTCTGATATTTCTGATATGCATAACAAAAATAAACTCATAAAGGTTTACAACCACTTAAGTGTGCGTAAATAAATAGGTTGTAATTTTATTTCCGTTTTTTGGGTTAAATTACCTAAATTGAAACATCTAACATTGAAAAACAATTGAAATATTTAAAAATGAAATAAATATTCATTCATTTTCTTTTCAGCTTAGTCCCTTTATTAACCCGGGGTCGCCACAGCAGAATAAACCACCAACTTATCCAGCTGCAACCCATCTCTGGGAAACATCCATACACCCTCATTCACACTCATACACTACAGACAATTTAGCCAACCCAATTAATCTGTACCACATGTCTTTGGACTGTGGGGGAAACCGGAGCACCCGTAGGTAACCCACACGAACGCTTGGAGAACATGCAAACTCCACACAGAAACGCCAACTGACCCAGCCGAGGCTGGAACCAGCGACCTTCTTGCTGTGAGGTGACAGCACTACCTACTGCGCCACCACGTCGCCTTTAAATAATTATTTTAATACTAATATTTAATTAATAGTACATTTGAAAACTGTATTTTAAAACAAATTTTAAAAAACTCACAACACATACCAGAAATATGAGAATAAAACAATCAATTTAGTGAATAAAACAATCATTTTAGTAAAAAGCTTAAGTAAAAAGCTTAAATTGAACCACTTAAGTATGAGTAAATGAAAAGGTTGTAACTTTATTTCCATTTTTTTGGGTGAAATATCCCTATTCAATTAACTAAATTGAAACAATCTAACATTGAAAAATAAATCAAAATATTTCACATTTAAATAATTCTTTAAATATTAATATTTAATTAATAGTACATTTGATGTAATTAATTTTTTAAAAACATTTGAAAACTGTCAATTAAAACAAATAAAAAAACACACAACACATACTACAAATATGAGAATAAAACAAACATTCTAGTAAAAAGTTTAAAATGAGCCACTTAAGTGAATAAATGAATAGTGTGTAATTCTATTTACATTTTTGGAGGGAAATATTCCTTTTAAATTAACTAAATTGGAACAAACTAACATAAAGTAATATTTAAAATAAATTTTAATATTAACATTAATATTAATATTTAATATTCATTTAAAAAGCAAATCCCACATACTACGAATATAAAAATAAAACATACAAATTTAAGTAAAAAGCTAATTCAAAATATTTATAGAAACTTTAATAGTAAATAATAATTTTTCCAGGTAGGTTCCACTTGTAAACAAGAGTTCATTTTGTTAAAGAAATTATCTGTCAAAGTTTATCATAATGTATATGCGCAGGTATCAGTGCATCCCATACATTATGATACAAAGAGAGCACAGCGTTTAAAAGCAGCAGCTTTAAAAGCATTAAAAGCACATGGCGTCTCTGAGGTTTGCTTACATTGCCGGATGTTATTCCGTCTATGGTTGCAAACTAAGAGAGTTGTTGCGATGTTCAAATGCGTTTGTTTGCAGGGTCTTTTGTGGATAAGAACGTGTATGACTGGAGCTCCGAGGAGGAGGAGGCTGATGGTCGGGCGCGTCCAGTGCAGGTGCTGGTGGTGAAGGATGACCATACGTTTGAGCTGGACGAGGCAGCGCTCAGTAAGATCCTGCTGTCCGAGGAGGTCAGAGACAGAGAGGTGGTGGCCATTTCTGTGGCAGGAGCCTTCCGGAAGGGCAAATCCTTCCTCATGGACTTCATGCTGCGCTACATGTACAGCCAGGTCAGGTTGATCAAAGTGTTGTTTCACCCAAAAAAGAAATTGATGTTATTATTTCTCACCCGCATGTCATTCCAGACCCCTAAGACCTTTGTTTACCCTCGGAATGCAAATTTAGATATTTAATGTAAAATCTGCGAGCTCCCTCATCCAGGGTTCCAGACTCATTCAGAAAAATACCAAATTAAAGCCTTAAAACAGACCAGAACATACGCCTTTATTTGTTCAAAAGTTTGCCCCTTTTTTATATTAGCCATATTTTTAGTATTTTAAACTATATACCCATAGTCCCCTGTGATGGAATAATTTAGATACTTAAGGTGATTTAGATATTTAAGGTGAACTCAGAGAGCTCCCTCATCCTCCATATACAGCAAGGTTCTAGACCAGTGGTAGGGAACCTGTGTCTCGTGAGCCACTTATGGCTCTTTGACCAAAAATACATGGCTCTACATAGTTTTTTTTATAGTTAAAAAAATGTATAACCATCACTTACTATTGAAAATACAGTTACAATTACTTTGTAATTGTATATTTATTTATTTTTACAGTGAAATGAATTTTAAAAAAGGATGTTTTGACTAATGTGTGTGTGCGGCACTGTGGATAAGCTTGAATCGTAACATGCGCAATACCAATAAAGGGCAAACAGCTTATGTTTCTATGGTAACCTCACCTGCACAAATTCAAACAACATTCATGGGTAGTGACGGCAAAAGGAAGAAATTGTATAAATTCTCCTCCTTTCTTCATTCATGAACTTGCTCAACATGTTTATTTTTGAGTTGTCTATGGACATAAACGAAGGTTCTGTTTAAACCTGTTTTATTTATACTAGTAATCTGTAGTTTATAGCAGTAAACCTCAATGGCTCTTTAAAAAATGCATTTGCCAAAAAAATAAAATAAAATAATATAAATCAGAAATTGCTCTTTGGTGAAAAAAGGTTCCCGAGTCCTCTAGACTCATTCATAACAATACCCCAAAACATCCTTAAAACAGACCATATGCCTATTTGTTTAAAACTTATGACCCTTCTTTAACTTTTGCCTCTTTCTATTTAATGTTTTCTCTATTTTTCTCTATTTTCTACATTTATTTTACTATATACCCCCCTTAATCCATGTGATGGAAATCAGAGAGCTTCATCATCCTCCAGAGACAGCAGTGTTCTCCTTCAGAAAAATCCCAAGACACATCTTCAGAACAGACCGTATGCCTTTTTTTTCATTCAATCAAGCTACGAGAATACTTTTGTGGGCACATAAAACAAAAATAATGACTTTATTCAACAGTGTCTTGTCCTTGGTGTCATTATAGGGCGTGTGTGTTTACAAGCACTTTGCACTGATGTATATGTCGGATGCCTGTATGGAACTTTTTTTGTTTGAAACAAAGCACAGGCGCATCTAAGGGTATTATTTCAGAGATACGATCTAATGCAACAGGTAAACATGCACCCTATACTGATACAGAGGAGAAGGAAAGTTTGATAAACTTGTTATTTGTGTTTTATGTGCACACTAAATATTCTCGTAGATTATTAATAATTCAATTGAACCACTGATGAAGGCACACAGCCGAAACATTTATTTGTCTTTTTTCCTGTGATTTATTTAATCTATCATTGGGTGCAGACCTTCTTTGGTATTTGTCAGTTGAACCAGTGAAGGCATAAGCTCCATTTTGAGGATGTTTTTTGGTAATATTTTGCACTTTCTGAGTCGAGTCGGGACTGTTGCTGTGTGTGGAGGATGAGGAAGGTCTTAGATGTTGAATGTAGGCCTCAGGGGTCTGAAACAAATTAGGGTGAGTAATTAAAAACATCATTTTCATTTTTGAGAGATCTAAGAATTTAATTGTTTAATTTCCACTAAAACTGCCAGTGGGTAAAAATTATTCATGCACATGACTATGGTTTTAATATGGTTAAAAAACATATTGCCACTGTTTTCTTCATAAAGTAATGTCTAGACTTGAAATGATGGACGTGAAATCTCCACAAAATCAGAGTCTCCATCACTCCCTCAAAAAAAAAAAGCTACTTGTTCACTACTTATTTAACATGAGCTGAATGAACACAATTCTTGAGCTTTATTTCGGACAAATGAATTGTTTTATGTTCATTCATTTTCTTGTCGGCTTAGTCCCTTTATTAATCCGGGGTCGCCAGAGATTGAACCGCCAACTTATCCAGCATATGTTTTACGCAGCAGATGCCCTTCCAGCTGCAACCCATCTCTGGGAAACATCCATACACATCCATACACACTCATTCACTCTCATACACGATGGACAATTTAGCCTACCCAATTCACCTGTACCACGTCTTTGGACTTGTGGGGGAAACCGAAGCACTTTAATTCACCTAAATTTGTAAAAACAATTAGGTTAACTAAATCGATTTGTGTTGGGACAACATGAAGGATTTTTTTGGAACCCTGCATTTATTACAGTATGTTTAGTGTCTTTAATACTTGTTTGACATTCATAAGTCACCTTATTTATTATTTATTTTAACTAAAAGTAAATACCAGTATCTAGCGCATGAAAGGAGTTGCTAAACAAATATGTCTGTGCATAAATAAAGGCATGTAATATGGGTAAATTTGACCTGCTGGTGTGTATTGGTATAAATACCCAATTTTTATGAAAAAATACAATTGTAAAAACATAATTTTAGTAAAAGCCAGTGACTGGAATACTACTTTAATGAAAACCTGGTACATTTGACCCTGTGGTGGTTGTAATGTTCGTCTTACATTCAGTGAATCTGTGTTTAGGCCAGTGAAAAGTGGTTGGGGGATCCTGAAGAGCCGCTGACAGGATTCTCATGGAGAGGAGGATCAGAGCGGGAGACCACCGGAATCCAAATCTGGAGTGAAGTCTTCCTGGTGGACAAACCAGACGGCAGCAAGGTGAGAGCCCCTCTAACCCACTCTGAAATCACACTACCTGTACTGTTTAAATGATTGGGGGTCAATCAAATTTGTAAATGTAGTCTCTTGCACTTATTCTGAATTTATGCGATTAAAGATACAGTAAAAACAGTAATGTTATAGAATACTATATAATTAAAATTTAGGATGTAAAAAAACCTGAATTATCAGCAACATTATTATTCATTGTCACGTGAGAAATCATTTAAAAATGTTGTTTTGGTGCCCATGAAATGTTTTAAGAATAAGAAATCTTATGAATTTTATCATAAATATTATCAGTATTAATAAATACTTGCTGTATTTACCAGTTAATATAAAGTACAAAAGAACAGCACAAAAGAAATCAGTGTTTGATCAACTAATTGTTCTATAGAAGCAGTCATTCTTTACTGACCCCAATGGAAGCATATACTCAAGTTTCAAGGCTTGAACAGTTTCTTAATATCTACTGTATGTAAGCTGAGTCTTCACCATATTCCTCGATGTTGAAACGAAGTAAAACTCACTAAATACGAGCGGTTTGTGTCATGGATTAAATGTGGCAGTCGTGCGTTATGTCTTTTCACCTTTAGGTGGCAGTGCTGCTTATGGACACACAAGGAACCTTCGACAGCCAGTCCACTCTCCGTGACTCAGCTACTGTATTCGCCCTCAGTACCATGATCAGCTCTATGCAGGTTTTGCAATCACAACTAAGCACAAATATCACCCCCAAAATAACTAAGCTTTAAAATTACTCATCATTCTCAGTAAAAAAATGTAACAATGACGCAATTTTGGTTCCTTCTAGGTGTACAACATATCTCAGAATGTTCAGGAAGACGATCTTCAGCATTTGCAGGTATAGAAAGACTCATTTAGCAATCCACAATGCTGGCAAATGTAGTCAGACATTTAGAATTTAAAGACTGATGCCTATAGTGGATTAGTGCAAGAAATTTAAGTTTATTGACAACATTATTATTACCTTTATCACATTCCTCCTGCTTGAATAGTGTTTGTGTGTAAAACAGAACTGAAATAAACCCTGCAAAGGACATTTTTGTAATGTGAAACAATAATAATAGTTATAAAGTAATAAGTTTATGTGTTCTTGTGACCTGTGTAGCTCTTCACCGAATATGGCAGACTGGCCATGGAAGAAACGTTTCTCAAGCCATTTCAGGTATTGTTTTAATGCTTCAGCTGGCAGCTTCTACCAGTGATACAACTCTGACAGCAACAATACATGTATTTTCAGTATGTTTTGTTTCAAAGTTTCATTATGAAAGGCTTTTTAATGATACTCGTATGAATAAATGTTAGTAATCACCTGGTATGTGTTATTTCTCAAGTCACTGATCTTTCTGGTGCGGGACTGGAGCTTTCCATACGAGTTTCCATATGGACAGGAAGGAGGAATGAAATTTCTGGAGAAAAGATTAAAAGTATGTATATGGAAGTATGTGAAGGTCAGGTTTTTCTCCACGATTTTTTGTGACCTAAAATGACAGCATTTCTCAAAACCTGCAGCAATATTTGCAGCATTCCTTGTGTTGCTTTGCTGTGAAAATATACAAAGACAACTAGCTACATTTTTTTGACCTCAAAAATCAATGGGCTTCGTAATTGATATAAAGTAAACACTGACAGAGAGAATCGATTAATGCATTGTATTTTTTAATGCATTGTATGCATTGATTAATGCATTGTATTTTTGCCAAACACAATTAAAATCACTGAGCTTTATCATAAAATTAAGCACGTAAACATCATTTTACTAAAATCACATTATATTTAAATGCATTTTATGTAAGTATTCTGCTATACTGTTATTAAAATATAATTGATTTGAACTAAATTGCTCTTTTTGCCCAGTTTGAGCCACTAAGTAAAACTGAACAGTTTTACCCTCTGTATTCTCACTATTAACTTAACTTACTGGATAATGGTAATTAATTACATGTGCTTACTATTTAGTTAGGGTTAGAATGCAGGTTAGATTTAGGGTTAGTTGCATTAATTATGCATTATTAATTGTAATTACTATAGTGATAAATATATGAAAGGAGTAA
>CAIGQQ010038644.1:3234172-3257050 GCA_903798035.1 Danio albolineatus | reverse complement strand
AATAATAATATATTTATAGCAATAATAATAATATTAATAATAATAATTATTATTGTTATTGTTATTATTATTATTATTATAAATGTATTATTATTGTTATAATGTATTACTATTATTATTATTATTAATAATATTATTATAAATGTTATATTATTATTATTGCTATAAATGTATTATTGTTATAAATGTATTATTATTATTATAAATGTATTACTATTATTGCTATAAATGTATTATTATTATTATAAATGTATTATTAATTTTATTGCTATAAATGTATTTATTATTATTATTATTACTATTATTGCTATAAATGCATTTATTATTATTATTATTATTGTTAAATGTATTATTACTATTATTGCTATAAATGTATTATTATTATTATAAATGTATTATTACTATTATTGCTATAAATGTATTATTATTATTACTATTACTATTATTGCTATAAATGTATTATTTATTATTATTATTATTATTGCTAAAAATGTATACTTATTATTATTATTATTTCTATAAATGTATTATTATTATTTTTGTTATAAATGTATTATTATTATTCATTATTGTTCATTCCGCTGTGGCGACCCCAGATTAATTAAGGGACTAAGCCGAAAAAAAAAATGAACGAATGTAATGAAATAAATCGAATTAATAATAATATGTGTATGTGTGTGTGTATATATATATATATATATATATATGTGTGTGTGTGTGTTTGTAAATATATAAAGAGACTGTTTAAAAAATAAAACTGTTATATTTTTATGTCAATAATAAACAGATTATGAACTAAACATATTTCATAATAAATAACTGAAATAATATTTAACATTCTAAAGAATAACAATAATAATAACAATAATATTAATCATTTATATATTTACATTGGTTTTGAGATTTGTTAATATTCTTGAAAATTCAAAATGGTCATATTTTTAGTTAAGTTTTGATGAAAAAAATACTTGAAAAATAAATTTTATATGATAAAAATACATGCATTCTTTTTAGTTTTAGCTTAGTCCCTTTATTAATCAGGGATCGCCACAGTGGAATGAACCGCCAACTTATCCAGCACATGCTTTACTGCAAATGACAAAAGCATAAAAAAATGACTAAAGCGAAAACTCAAAAAGTGTAAAAATACCTCATGATACGATTATTATCCTGAATAAACACTGAACAGAGGGGAAGAACGAGAGAGGAAGCTTAATTTTACGCTAAAGTAATTTGGGCGGCTTTGTGCTTGACTAATTGCTAGATTAGTTTCCATCTCTAGTCCTCAGAGGATTACCCATCATAAATATTACATTCGCCAGCATATTGCGAGAGCTGTGGTGGAGAGCGAAGAGAGGAAGACTCATTTGGCTGTCGTGTTTATTGATTTATTTCTGATTTATAAAAAATTCAACATGGCAATTTGTGACAATGACCATTTAGGATTTACAAAAGGCATCTGAGGTTTCTTTAGGTATTTCTCAAATGAAACCTACAGTATTCATTGTTGAATTAGTAAAAGTACTCTAAGGCTGCATTTACACTGCACACTCTCAGAAATAAAGGTATATGAGCTGTCACTGGGGTGGTACCTTTACAAAAGGTACACATTTGTACTTAAAGGGTCCATATTGGTACCTTAAAAGTATATATTAGTACCTAAAAATTTTAAGAGGAACACTTTTGTATTTTTTAGGTCCTAATATGTACCCTTGAGGTATTAATATGGACCCTTTAGGTACAAATGTGTCCCTTTTGTAAAGGTACCACCCCAGTGACAGCTCACGTATACCTTTATTTCTGAAAGTGCAGATCTTGACGGTCAATTCCGATTTTGTGACTGTATCCGTTTTTTTTTTGATGACCAGCTTACATCGTCTTTTAAAAGTGACTCGTATACAATTGTCTGCATTTACACAGCAATGGCAAAGGCGCAATGAGCAAGAAAAAAAGAGAAGGCGCTGACTGACTGCTGAAAAACCCTGTTTTCTCCATTCCTGTTTTTAATGTGTTTACCGGGTTTAATTCTTTTTGACAGGCTGTTTTACCATAGTTATGACAGGAAAGGTCTCATTTTGCCATCTTGTTTTAATCTAGGCCTTTTTAAACCAGTAGCAGTGGTGTAAAGTAACTAATTACAAATACTCAAACTACTGTAATTAAGTAGTTTTTCTCAGGAATTGTAATTTACTGAGTAGTTTTATAAATGTGGACTTTTACTTTCCCTTGAGTACATGTTTAGTGCAGTAACGGTACTTTTACTCCACTACTTTCCCTCAACCTGCAGTCACTACTTTATTTCTTTCTTGTCTATGGTCATTGTCTAAAGTAGAAAGATCAGTCCTGTGATTCCTGTCCAATTAAATCACACATAGAAAGTAAATCACATCATACTGAACAACCTCAAGACATGGGCGCTTTATAAATGCAGCAAACCTTTGGGAAACATTAAAAATGTCCAAGAAGATGTCCAAAATCTGTACACGCAATGATCCAGAGACTGTTTATAGACTGCATGTCACTGAAAATGATGGATGTCGACTGTATGATGACTGAAATCACCAAACAGCCTTAAACAATCACTAAATAGAATAAATGAAGAATGGAAGGAAGGGCCTAATGAAAGGAAGAACCGAACAAGAAATGGAAGGAGGGATCGAAGAACCAAATAAATGAAGGAAGGACTGAACAAACTAAGGAAGGAAAGAAGGAACGAACAAAGGACCTAATGAAGGAACAAAAATATGAAAGAAAGAATGAGCGGACAAATGAAGATAGGAAAGAAGGAAGGACCAAACGAATGAAGGAGGAATTCAAGGAAGGACTAAACAAACTAAGAAAGGAAGGAACGAACAAACAAATAAATGAACAAAACGACCTAATGTGGGAAGGAACAAAAATATGAACGAACGAACGAGTGAACGAAGGAAAGAGGGAATAAACGAATGAATGAAGAAAGGAGAGAACAAACAAATAACTGAAGGAAGGTTGGAAGGAACAAACGAAAATAGGAAGAATCCACTACATGATGTTTGTGCAGGGATGTGTAAACGTAACATTCTGTAAACGCATCAACTTTTCACAGTGTAATACTCAATACTCTTGAGTACTTTAAAAATGTCTACTTTTTACTCATACTCGAGTAATATTTACTACAGATACTTTTACTCGCACTACATTTTTTGGGGAAGTAATGGTACTTTTACTTGAGTATGATTTTTTAGTACTCTGTCCACCACTGACCAGTAGACATGGCGTGATTTATGCAACAGGTTTACATTAGTTTATAATGGTTACATGGGGGATGTTGATCTCTCTCTCTCTCTCTCTTTTAGCTTTTTTAGTCCCCGTGTATGAGATTTAAAGTTTGGGACTGTGTTGGAGTCTGTTCTGAAATGAAAGCATAAGAGTTGACGTCATTGGATATGGGTTTTAATTACGAGTGACTTGCATTGACAGATGAAAATCCAATCAACCTGCTTACACTGCAAACATGAAGACACAGACCCAATTCATATTGGATACATTTCCACATACAATATGAACAAGGCCTGAATCTGATTTAAGTAAATCGGAATCCATGTGATTTTTTTGTGCTTACATGTACATGGGCCATATCAGATCTGCGCCACATGGGAGAAAAATATCGGAATCGAGTCACAGTATAAACGCAGCCTAAAAGATGATTTAAAACACTATTACTGCAGGTGAATATGGTAAAAAATAACACATCTTCATCACCTTTTTTTTTCACTCAATTGATCACATTCAAAAATCACAAAGATTTTTTTGTACTACAAGGTTTCCAAAAATATGTTTAAATACGCAAATGAGGCGACATAATTTGCATAAACTTCTAGCACACAAAAAAAACTCAACACTGGATCATAAAAAATTACAACCTGAAGTTTATTCATTCATTCATTTTCTTTTCGGCTTAGTCCCTTTATTAATCCGGGGTCGCCACAGCGGAATGAACCGCCAACTTATCCAGCATTTGTTTTACGCAGCGGATGCCCTTCCAGCCACAACCCATCTCTGGGAAAACCTGAAGTTTATACTGAAGAGATTTTTTTGTGTGAGTCTCTTTTTATGGCTTCATAATTGAGAAAACACTTCCAGGATATTGTCATTTTAGTTTTAATTAATAAAATGTTTTGTAAAAATTATGAATGAACATAACCCTCAAGATACAGATATGAAAATAGCTGATGTTCGGTGTATGTAAGAGCTGCAGACGTAGACATTTATGATTCAGTAACAAAGAAAAAGACTCATTTTGAGAAAACAGCCTTAATATTGGTGTTGAAAATGAAAACTACAGATATTGATAAAGTGCTGTGAAAGAAACACTTAAAAGTCCTGTGAAGGGCTTTGAAATAAGTATTTTTGTTCAATGTGCGACGTCATTTCAACTGAAACATGAAAACAGGGCGGGACAGAGTAGCTCCTCCCCTTAAAAAAAAACAGCCAATAGCGTTTTGTTTTTATCACAGCTCTGTCAATGAGAGTGGTTCAGCTTAAGCGTTGAGTGCCTTGAAGTGGGCGGTGCATGTCAAATACGAGAGCATTTGATTGGTCGGAAGATTTGATGAGAAACTGATGTATGCGGTGATGTCAAAAAACAATCCATTTAGGTGGGAAGTGACCAACTGCAAACTTTGAATGTTTATATCCAACCCAGGCTCATTCTGAGAAAGTAGTCCCCGAGTACGTTTCTGGAGGCTGCAGAATACGTCCTGGAAGGTACGTCTTTTTGCACTTTTTAGTTTTCGCGAATCCACGAGAGGCCGCTGCGTACGCTTTTCAAGATCTAAAATGTCTCTCGCGAGTGCCGTTCGTGCCCACTGTTCTCGCATAAACCCACCAGAGGCCGCTGTCGGCTGACTGTTTGGCAGACTGAATGACTGACTGACCGACCGACCAATCGACTGACCCATCCTCCTCCTTCACTAAACCCAACCAAATATTTTATCGATTGACCCACCCACACACTTCCCTAAACCCCACCAACGACTTACAAAAAAAGTAATTTAGAAAAAAGAAAAGCCCTCGTCTCATTTTTACCACGTTTTCAGACTTTACCACATTCTCACCCTGTTATTTGCTGGTTTACTTTATTTTTTGGATTCTGTTTTTGTCTTGCCTGCTTTCTGGAACCGCCCCTGACCAGACTCGAACCCCGTCATCGTGGTCAGCTCCTCTCTGCGTCTCAAGTCCGCCGACGAACACGGCGAGCTAACGGGACAAACTGGTTGCAGCGGGAAAGTCGTCCACACGGAGGCAAGCGGTCGGCTGGTAATCGCGAAAAGGAACGGCGTCACACCACCCCGTAGCGTTCATTTAAAAAAAATTCAACGCAGCCATACGTAACTCTGACCACGTAATGTGCGTTCTCCAAAACGTTCGTGGGACTACGTTTTCTCAATGAGCCTGTGTTGTTTATATCTTCCAAATGCAAACTTTGTCACATTTTTAGAGCATGTTACCTTATAGATAGGCTTAAGACTGACATACTGATGCTAACATCTATAATATTTTAATTTGATCTCATGGGGACTTTAAAAGTATATGTCGGAAGTCTTCTTTCCATTAGACTAAAAAAATAAAAAACTATGAAAATCCATGGAATAAAACTAAAAATCCTGTGTCTCGTCTTAAAATCCATTAAAATAAATGTAAAATATATAAATGTTAGCATTGTTGAGTTCATTTAAACACACATGCAGTGTTCAGATGACGCGTTTGGGTTTGCAGAGACACATACTGTAGGCTGCGTCAGAAATCGCGTACTTCCATACTATATAGTATGTTAAAAACAGTATGTGCGCCAAGCAGTATGTCCGAATTCATAGCATTCGAAAAACAGTATGCGAGAAGTTCCCGGATGACCTACTACTTCCGGCGAGATTCTGAAATGTGCATTCAATACACGCTACGCTATCCCATGATGCCACGTGAATTAAGGTGCAGCGGAACTGATGTGGGTAGGTCACAAGATAATGACTAATGGTGGAGGTAGTACGCCGAGCTCAATTCATACTATATAGAATGCAATTTTCTAACGGTTGTGTTGTAAATTCAAATTCAATTGTTGCGCATAATCGAATAGTAGACGATTTCGGATGCAACCATTGATTAGATGCGGGTGAGGAAGTCCAGGCGGAGGCTGCTGGGAATCTGCAGGAGCTCCAGAGCCTGCGTTGAGGAGCAGAAGGGAAACGTGACCTGGAAACGATACTGCGAGTCCATCATCAGCTGCGACGAGCCCTCGCGCTCCTGCAGCAGCGCCTGTCGCCGTGGAGACACAACAACAGCCAATCAGAGGCCTGCATGATGAGGTTGAGGAAAACAATTCGCTTGTTAAGTGTGACGTCACGCGAAGCGGCTTCCGAGTCCAAGCGCACTGTCGAACTGTATGGGGAGACTCAACAAATGGTAATAACAAACGTTTACAAAGCGCTGTAAATACTTTGGAAAATCACGATTGCAATGTATATATATATATATATATATACGTGCCTGATATCCGATGGCCAGAAAGTACTTCATTTTTTATAAATTGTTAAAATATTACTGTCTGTGATGCAGCAAGTCTGGATACTGTTGTGTACACCATGAATTTATATAAAATTCACTTTAATGTGCAATATTACTAAAAAGCGGTCATAAACGGACTCAAATGAGTAGCAGCTTGGACCTGGAAACCGTATTTCATACGTCACGACTTAACAAGCGGATTGAGTGCATCAGTTTTATTTTTTTTGGAAGTGTTTTAAATTGACACCTAGAGGTTGAACTGGGTATTGCAGTCCAAATTCTAAATATTGGAGAAGGTTTTATTTTTTTTGGTTGCCAGATGACACAAACAAGAGTGAGGGTGCCTGATGATCAAGCCTTTCACTGCAAATTGATGAACTAGTATTTACACTTATATTATTTATTTGGTTATTATACATCTAATTATACCTTTTGTTTTGTTAAATAACCGCTGAGCAAAGATTAATCCTGATCAATCAAGATTGTTTTGACATAATACTACCTATTTGTCAAAGAATCCAAAAATATTCACACCAAGCATTTACTGTTTTCAACATCGATGATAGTAATAATAATAAAAATAATAATTCATTCATTCATTCATTTTCTTTTTCGGCTTAGTCCCTTTATTAATCCGGGGTCGCCACAGCGGAATGAACCGCCAACTTATCCGGCATTTGTTTTACGCAGCGGATGCCCTTCCAGCCACAACCCATCTCTGGGAAACACATTCATACATTCTCATTCGCACACATACACTATGGACAATTTAGCTTACCCAATTCACCTGTACCGCATGTCTTTGGACTGTGGGGGAAACCGGAGCACCCGGAGGAAACCCACGCAACCACGGGGAGAACATGCGAACTCCACACAGAAATGCCAACTGGCCCAACCGGGACCTGGCCCAACCGGGGATCGAACCAGCGACCTTCTTGCTGTGAGGCGAACGTGCTACTTACGCGCCACCGTGGCGCCCAAAAATAATAATAATAATAATAATAATAAGGGTTTTTAAGCATTAAAGGGCGCCTATTATGCAAAAATCACTTTTATAGGGGGTTTAAACAGTTGTGTGGTGACAGTGTGTGATTATAATCAGCTTCTAATGGTAAAAATGTATTACTTTAATTATTTATAATCACACATGATAAAAACTGCAGAAACCGTTTGATTGACATTCTCCCTTTGTACATGTCATCAGAGGGAGAAAGCCCCACCCATTAGTAACCATCTCACTCTTATTAGCATAGGACATCAGTCTTGTTTTTGAATCTGCCACTATGCAAACACTCAGGTATTTGTAGCCTCGCACTCTTTTGAAAAGAGCACAATCTCATTTAAATTTAAAGCGACAGTCACCAAAACAACACAATTAGGATCAAATACTAAAAGGGTCAGTTTCAAAGAGTTATAAAAAATCTCACATACACACTCTAGGGACATCAGGGACTTAATTTACATCTTGTAAAATGGGTATAATAGGTCCCCTTTAAACCAGAATACTATATGATTTATGAAGGATTTTGTAGCAGCTTTGACATCACGGGAATAAAGTGCACATTAAAATACATCACACAAAATATATTTCCGATAGTATTTTCAAAGCATGAACAAATCTTAGAGCTCTTCAAACATGCACACAATTAAATATGCAGGAATAAATATTTCAGTGGCTACATTGTTGTTGCACAATCTCAATGTGTTTCATGTTTAATTTAGAGACTTCTTTGAAAAACAGAAAAATGGGTCAGCAATCGTACTGTGTGGAGTTGATTTCTGTTTCTTTAAATGAGCACTATTAAGTCTCTTTCGACAAGATACAAGTGTCAAGTTTCTGTATATGTGTCTTTGAAGCTTCAGCTTGAAATACCTCAGGATTAAGTTATTATATGATAATGTAACACTGTGTTATATTTTGTCTCTTTAAATGCAAATAGGCTTCTGTTCCCCGCCCCCTTTCCAGAAGAGGAGGTGCGGTCTTTACAGCTTGTGCCTCATATACTCCAGCAATAACAAGCATGTGTTCACGATTTTATGAGCGCACAGACATGAAAAGACAGAAAACAGCACAGAAAGACAGTCAAATACACAGATAATGTCAAATGCGCGCGCACACACACACACACACTCACACACACACACACACACACACACACACACACACACACACAAATGGCATTCAAACTGACATTGTTAGCATTTAAACACTGAATAAAGCACATGAGGTGTACCTGAGGTGATCATTGTCAGTTTTCTGTTGTTCAGCTGTGAGAAATTGAAGCCGTCTCTAAGATGTCAATTTGAGGTGTTGGTTAGGATAAAACTTTTAATATGGAGAATATTCCTTCTATCGGGCACCACTGCTTTTATTTAAAACACGGTTTAAATCGCTCGCTCCTGTCCTCAATTTGGCAACCTGCACTTACGTTTGTTTACATCCAGGAGTGCGATACCTAGTTCCACCACTGGGTGTCAAACTCACATACTGCACCTTTAACCTTACCTGCACTTTCCGTACAAATGAAGGGGCGACTCGCTTTTCAAAATCATCAATGGGCGTGTAGGAGTTCAGGATTTTCACGATCTACAAAGAAAACAAATAAACAAACACATTTTCAAGCCTCTAATAGATTAAAATGAAGGAAATTACTTTCTTTGACAACTTTAGTAAGGTTGTTTGAATGACCATTAATTAATATCTAGCCAACTGGAACATATTTAAATCATGTTTTCCATGTTATATTTCATCTGAAACAACAATGTGAACTTTTAGAAAGACGTGTTTGGACATTAGCTTCTGAATGCAGAAATATCCAAACACCTGAGGAGATTTCTCTGCACGAAAGACTCACGAATGGCAGATTAACCAAAACATAAGTAATAAAATATGAAAGGAATGCAGATCGAGAGTGTCGAGATGATTGACAGGGGACATAATTAAGCAACATAACAGTCCGTTTATGAGGAAGTAGTGTGCCCCATAACTTGCATACTCTTCTGTTGCACAACCAAAAGTGTGTACTTTCCTCACAAAAAAGTACGTACTTTTAGAATGTTGTTCAAGTATGTGAATTGAGTTGCAGCGATACTCTTTTAACAGTCGGGAAGTAACATAGTTTGAGTAGTATGTATTGAGTAGTATGTGATTTTAGATGGAGCTCATATAAATGATAGTGTCAGAGTTTAAACAGCACTGGTTGCACCTGTACAGGTGAGAGCTCGGAGCATCTCTGCTTGATCTCGGCTGCATCTTCATCTGTTGTCTTGTTGACTTGAAGAAGCCAGGCGATCTGAGACAGCGGCCCCAGAGTCTCCATAGCATTGCTGCTCTGCAAATCCTTCTCTCGCAGCCACTCCTCCAGATAACTGATGTTACACCTGGAGATCACAGAAGCTTTATTCAACTTAGGATATTATAACTATTAAACTAAGAATACAGTCTGAACCCAGTATTTTAAATAATTAAAAATAGGGATGCAACACATTTTTGTGCTGAAAATTATCTGTCAAAATGTCATTTTCTGTGTTAGCAACCTTTCGATCTAACTTTCTAATCATTAGGCCACATCTGCCCTAGATGTCTTTACTATGACATATGAATGCACATGTAAGCACCTGATCTGCATGGCCTTGCGGCAGGAGCGCAGGCCTTTGCGGAGCAGGATGCAGTTGCCAGAACTCGAACCTACAAACTTTCGATCGCAAGTTCAACTCCCTAACCATTAGTTTACCTCAAAATGCCGGTACTCGAACCTCCAACCTTTCAATCACAAGTCCATCTCTCGAAACTGCAACCTTTTGATCACAAGTCTATCTCTCAAACCATTAGGCCAAGGCTGCCTCAAAGTACAGGACTCGAACCTGCAAATATTTTGATCACAAGTTCAACTCTCTAACCATTAGGCTGCCTCAAATGCTGGGACTCGATCCTGCAATCTTTTGATCACAAGTCCAAATCTCTAACCATTGGGCCATGTCTGCCGTAAATACTGGCACTTGAAGCTGCAACCTTTTGATCACAAGTTCCACTTTTAAACCATTTGGCTACCCCAAAACATCAGGAATGGAACCTTTCGATTAGAAGTCCAACTCTAACCATAAGGCCACAGCTGCCCCAAATGCCAGGACTCTAACCTGCAACCTTTTGATCACAAGAACTATATCTCTAACCATTAGGCCATACCAAATGCCAGGACTTGAATATGCAACCTTTCGATCACAAGTCCAACTCTCTAACCATTAGGCTAGTGCTGCCCCAAATGCCAGAACTCGAACCTGCAACCTTTTGATCACAAGAACCACATCTCTAACCATTAGGCCACACCAAATGCCAGAACTTGAACTTGCAACCTTTAATCACAAGTCCAACTATCTAACCATTAGGCTGCCCCAAATGACGGGACTCGAACCTTTCCATCACAAGTCCATCTTTCTAACCATTAGGCCATAGCCGCCCCAAATGCCAGGACACGAACCTGCAACCTTTCGATCAAAAGCCCAACTGTTACGATTGAAGTTAGTTTATTTATTTTGTTGCGCACTATATGTGTCTTTTTGCTTGTCCCGCCTTCTTGTGGTGTTTTCTCTTCTTTCATAGGCTCCCGCTGCAATGAGGTTTATGCCCTGATTGGCTGCTGGTCGCAGAGGCCTATAAATAAGACCTTCCGGCCTGGTTCGAGGAGCTCATTCGTGGTGCGACGGTTGCTGGGAGTGGAGCTCCTGGATTTCCCTCTTTTCCCCTTTGGCCGACGACCAACAGTGTATTTCATCTTGTGCTATTGTTTATACGTTTGCTTGACTATTTTGAGAGTTTGAGCTTGTAGGGGTGGCCTGCTGATTTATTTGATTACTTTTGACTTTGTTTATGTTAGGGAGACAGGTAAGCTTCCTGTATTTTCTGTAAACATTCATAGGTAATTTAGTTTATTTTACTTTGTAGATTCTTTTGTTTGTTATTTTGGCCTGAGGCCACCCTGAAGATATGCTCATTAAATGCTACTTTTCTATAATAAATCAATTCAATCACTCTCAATCGAGTGTCTGAGTTTGGTTGTCGACCAAAGGGGTGTCTTTGAATTAAGTTTGTTTTTTTTGGGGAAATCCACCACCCACAACACTTGTTTTTCGTTTATTACGCCCATTATGTTTTTTCCCCTAGACTTTGGGGCGTAATACCAACTCTCTAACCATTAGGTCACAGCTGCCCTAAATGCCAGGACATGAACTTGCAACCTTTTGATCACAAGTCCAACTATCTAACCATTAGGCCAAGGCTGCCTCAAATTACAGGACTCAAACCTGCTATTTAAAATACTGGCACTTGAAGCCGCAAATTTTCAATCACAAGTTCCACTTTTTAACCATTAGGCTACCCTAAACGCCAGGACTGGAACCTTTCGATCACAAGTCCAACTCTAACCATAAGGCCACAGCTGCCCCTAATGCCAGGACTCTAACCTGCAACCTCTTGATCACAAGAACTACATCTCTAACCATTAGGCCATGCCAAATGCCAGGACATGAACTTGCAACCTCTCATCACAAGTCCAACTATCTAACCATTAGGTTGCCCCAAATGCCGGGACTCGAACCTTTCCATCACAAGTCCAACTTTGTAACCATTAGGCCATAGCTGCCCCAAATGCCAGGACTCGAACCTGCAACCTTTTGATCAAAAGGACAACATATCTAACCATTAGGCTTCCCCAAACGCAAGGACGTCAACTTGTAACCTTTCGATCACAAGCCCAACTATCTAACCATTAGACTGCCCTAAATGCCGGGACTCGAACCTTTCGATCAAAAGCCCAACTCTCTAACCATTAGGCCACAGCTGCCCTAAATGCCAGGACTTGAACTTGCAACCTTTCGATCACAAGAACTACATCTCTAATCATTAGGCCACGACTGCCCCAAATGCCAGGACTTGAACCTGCATACTTTTAATCACAAGTCCAACTGTCTAACTATTAGGCTGCCCCAAATGCCAGGACATGAACTTGCAACCTTCGATTACAAGTCCAACTATCTACCCATTAGGCTGCCCCAAATGCCAGGACTCGAACCTTTCCATCACAAGTACAACATTCTAACCATTAGGCCATAGCCGCCCCAAATGCCAGGACTTGAACCTGCAACCTTTTGATCCAAAGAATTACATATCTAACCATTAGGCTGCCCCAAATGCCAGGACATGAACCTGCAAGCTTTCGATCACAAGTCCAACTATCTAACCATTAGGCTGCTCCACATGCCGGGACTGGAACCTTTCGATCAAAAGCCCAACTCTCTAACCATTAGGCCACAGCTGCCCTAAATGCCAGGACTTGAACTTGCAACCTTTCGATCACAAGAACTACATCTCTAATCATTAGGCCACGACTGCTCCAAATGCCAGGACTCAAACCTGCAACCTTTTAATCACAAGTCCAACTGTCTAACTATTAGGCTGCCCCAAATGCCAGGACATGAACTTGCAACCTTTCCATCACAAGTCCAACTATCTAACCATTAGGTTGCCCCAAATGCCGGGATTCAAACCTTTCCATCACAAGTCCAACTTTCTAACCATTAGGCCATAGCCGCCCCAAATGCCAGGACTCGAACCTGCAACCTTTTGATCAAAAGGACTACATATCTAACCATTAGGCTGCCCCAAATGCCAGTACTCGAAAGTGCAACCTTTCAATCAAGTCCAACTCTCTAACCATTAGGCCACATCGTCCCCAAATGTCTTTACTATCACTTTTAAATGTACATGTTCGCACCTGATCTGCATGCCCTTGCGGCAGGAGCACAGGTCCTTGCGCAGCAGGATGCAGTTGACGGACGAGGAGCCGATGAGGTAGAAGAGCTGTCTGAGGATCTGCCCCTGCAGCTGCGGCTCCATGCCCTGCTGACACATGCTGGAGTTAAAGGTGCTGAGCTTCTGCAGGATGGAGCTGACGCTGAAGGCCTCAGACGCGACGGAGTCTCCCCCATCCTCATACACACTGCTGGAGCGCTTGCGGAGGCCGGTGGGCTTCATGCTGGAGATTCCCTGGAGACTTTCATGCTCAAGCATCCCTGGGACTGAACGGAGAGAAAAGAGAGGATCGCTTACAGGCTTTGTTCACCTTGAGATCAATATTCTGTCATCGTTTACACTTGAAAGCTAAATTTATAAGCTCTCCTGTGAAATTCTGATTCATTTTCAGAGAGTGAAGTTTAACAGAGCCATTGTATTTCCTATTTTATTTTTCTTCTGGCAGCAAGAAGGTTGCTGGTTCGAGTCCCGGCTAGGCCAGTTGGCATTTCTGTGTGGAGTTTGCATGTTCTCCCCGTGTTGGTGTGGGTTTCCTCCGGGTGCTCCGGCTTCCCCCACAGTCCAAACACATGCGCTATAGGTGAATTGGATGAACTAAATTGGCCGTAGCGTGTGAGGGGTGTGTGAATGTGAAAGTGTATGGGTGTTTCCCAGAACTGGGTTGCGGCTGGAAGGGCATCTGCTATGTAAAACTTATGCTGGAATAGTTGGTTCATTCCGCTGTGGTAACCCCAGATAAATAAGGGACTAAGTCAAAGGAAAATGAATGAATAAATAATTCTTTTCTTTTGCCTAACAGCAAGAAGGTTGCAGGTTCGAGCGAATGAATGTTCGAGTATGAATCAAGAGGGTTAATCCAAGTCTGCTCCACAAAGAGACACGAACGCTGTGCAAGATGAACAGATTTCATTTAACCAGGTATGACTGAGCTTCTGTTTGTTTGGATTAAACCACTTGACTCATCCGGATTTACTTTTTAATCTCTTTTGCAATATTTACAGCGTCAGGGTTGAGCAAACAGACATTCAATACAGAGACATGCATTCATGGCCATTTTGACCCTAAAGAGATACCTAAAATAGAACTAAATAAATATTAAGGACTATTATTCTTATTATGGGGTGTCATGGTGAGTAGCATGATCGCCTAACAGGCATTTCTGTGTGGCGTTTGCATGTTCTCCCCGTGTTGCTGCGGGTTTCCTCTGGGTTCTCCGGTGTCCTCCATAAGTCCAAACACGTGGTATATGTGAATTGGGTAGACTAAATTGTCTGTAGTGTATGTGTGTGAATGAGTGTGTATGGATGTTTCCCAGTGATGGGTTGCAGCTGGAAGGGCATCTGCTGCATAAAACATATGCTGGATAAGTTGGCGGTTCATTCCGCTGTGGCGACCCCAGATTAATAAAGGGACTAAGCCGAAAAGAAAATGAATGAATGAATACTTATTATGATGATTTATTCTTAAACATTATTAGTAAGTGAATGAACTTGTTCAAATGTTTTAAGTGTCTCAAAATTCACATCAGTTATTTTTTTTCCAATTCATTCATTCATTTTCCTTCGACTTAATCCCTATTTCAGAGGTCGCCACAGCAGAACGAACCGCCAATTATTCCAACATATTTTTTATGCAGAGGATGGCCTTCCAGCTGCAACACAGTACAGGAAAACTCCCATACACTCTCACATTCACACACACACACACACACACTCATACAATACGGCCAGTTTAGTTCATCCAATTCCCCTATAGACAAATTACCATGTTTGTAAACACTCAGGATGCACGCGCAGGGAGGTGGCAGAAAAAAAACGGGAACGCTAGCCTTTACAGCGAGGGAATGACATCCGATGCAGTTCAGAGTTTGTTGTTGTCTTAGAAATAATTTACATTGATTACATATTGTACATATTATTTGTATAAAGCTTTCAGCGTATTATAACAGCTGTCACACAGTGATAAGCATAGTTATTCTGCAAAATTGACGTTAAAGTGAGCGGCGTCTGTCTGACAGGTCCATTTGCGATAGCAGCACCCTCCCAATGGATACTGGATAAGACGAAATAGCCAAGCATCCAACCTGAAACATACAACTCTCTCATTAAAACTCCAACTTATTTTACAGGAGAGAAGTTAAAGGCCTACGAGTCTTCGGATGCCTACAGTTGTGTTCTGTGTGGTCATGTGCGAGAAATAATGCTCCACGATTACTCGACTCAAAACTATGTGCTAAAAACCGAGATTCTGCCTAGCCAAAGACAAGGAAAGAAGACGGAGCTGTACAAGGCCTGGGTAATCATCAACAAGCAAAACAACTGCATTCTGACAGCGAACTGCAGCTGTACGGCAGGGTATGTGGACGTACATGTTTACATTTCATTATTAGCATTCAGTGTCTGCAGTTTAATTTACCATATTTCACTGTTATTGCTGAAATCACTGCTGCAATCATAAACAAGTAATGTGCATGAGGACTGCAGAGTCGAGCATTTTTAATCCGATCGTCACTCCATTCAGCTCCCTTTTACCCAGAGACGTCTGCGGTTGGCATTAAGAGCAGTGTGGTGTACGGTAAGAGTTAAGTTTTCTGTTTTCGGACTTTAGCAACCTACCGCACAACACGACATGTTTGTTTTTGCAACCAGTCTTTGTTTTGCAACCGGGGACCCGTGTGACATCATGTGTGACGTAGGCTGGTAATTCGTCTATAGCGCATGTGTTTGGACTGTGCGGGACACCGGAGCACCCGGAGGAAACCCGCACCAACACGGGGAGAACATGCAAACAGAAATGCCAACTGACCAAGCTGAGGCTCGAACCACCGGCCTTATCCATATACGGTAATTTCATCGACATTGATCACAGCATAAAATTTATTCTTTATGGTTAAGTCATAAATGTTATTGTAACAACCTCCAATAACACTCCACATTTTTTCCCAATGAATATTTCAATGCTCCGGGTGTGTGTTCACAGTGTGTGTGTGTGCACTTGAATAGGTTAAATGCAGAGCACAAATTCCGAGTACGGGTCACCGTTCTTGGCCACGTCCCTTTCAATGAATGCCCTATAAATGTGTTTGGACGGTTTGTGAGCAATCATAAAGGTATAATAATCTGCGTTTTCTCACTGATCATGGGAAACAGCGCGTCCTCCATGACGCAGATGAACTGATGGTAGATGTTGATGGCGAGGTCGCTGAGGATCTGACGGTGCTCCGAAAGGTCAAAGTTCTTCAGGCAGTTTTTGTTCTGCCGAGGAGTGTTGTGCTTCATGAACTCCTGTTGAAACAAGCAATCACTTCTGTTGGTTTCAAGCATTATAAATGACATATACTCAACGCTTGATTTTGACCATGTGGATTTGATTGGACGGTGGCAGCTTGCTCACCTGATTTACAGATTGATCCCGCCCTCATGCCAGTAAACACCAATCAGAAAAGAGATGTCATTGAAGAGGGAGGAGAAGTTATATTGATTAATAAGGGAGAAAAAAAAATAATAATAATAACAACTTTAAACACTCAGATGTCAATGTATTTTATATTGAATTATGAAGTACAAATTTAATAGTATGTTTGTTTTAGACTTCACCTCTTCTCCGCTGTACTGTTTGAGGCAGTTCAGGAAGTGATACGTGTTTGAGAGCCAGAAGGACAGAAGCTCAAAATTCTCCTGGTGCTCCTAAAATCACAGTCATTGTCATCATCATCATCATCATCATCATCACCACAATCAGCATCATCATTAAGAAAAATCTATTGCTATTGCTATCACCAATCCACATTTAAACATTTATTAGAGGCTAAATTCAAATCGAATACCACCAAATTTCACATACTACTTTAGAATATTATGTCTACTTTACAACTGTTATCAAAAGTATGAAACAATATGGTGCATATTGCTCGAAACATAGGGGGCGCCCTTGTCTGGTCACCAATGCAAACTGAATGTGGTGATGTTTGGTACTGCAGCCAAACTAAATCTGACTGAAAGCTCATGTTTTGAGATATCAACTGCAAATTTGAAATATAATTTGTTCAGATATTAGGCTTTGGTTTTCGGTCAATTTTAGGCTAAACAAGTATTGTAAAATACATATTTTATGTCAAATATTAAAATATGAATTTATTGTTTATTATTTGCATAAACATAAAGGCGCAACTTTTACTTTGTTTCACTTTTTCAGCAACAATCTGACATCTGTCTTCTTTAAAATGAGACCAAGTATAAATCTGTGCACCAAAGCGTTGAAGACCGGCAATCATGTAAGGTATTATAATCATAAAATGTAACACAATGTCTAATACTTTATATTTCACCACAAAAAAATCAAAAGGAAATTTTTAAAAATAAAACCGTTATTAAACAGTGTCTTAATAAGGTGTTAAAATTAAGTTAAGGTGATAAGGTGTTAAATTATCACACAATGTATAGCATTTATATATATATTTTGTATTATTATTTAAGGACAATAAAAAAAAATCCCACCAATTCTCATGTTTTTTTACTTCATAAGAACAATTATTTATTTTTATAATCAAACAGCATTATTTTATAAGCATTTCATATGCTTTGTTAAACAATTGCATCATAAAATTTTTGTTTAACTTTATTTTTGCTGTAAAATAAAGATTAATCATATAAATTAACCTACAAAATCATATAAAATTAACCTATATAAAAGTCATCAAAAGAGAAATCATTTTAATAATCCACAACTGACATATACAATAATAATGATGATAATAATAATAATAATAATATTAATACATTTTCTATTGGAGCATCTGACATGATTAACAGCTAGATCTCGCCCTCATGCCAGTAAACACCAATCTTTTTTAGTTTCTTGAATACTTCTGAGAGCCAAAAGAGCCTGATATACAGTACATGAAGCGTGTCTCACCGTTATAACCTCTTTGACTGCAGTGATTATGTTGTTCATGAGGCACTTGAGTTTGTTTCCATCATTCAGATAATCTGCGTGTCTCACACACATGAACAGCAGATGAGCAGCCAAACCAGGGATCATATTCACACCCACACCGCGAGGCTTCAGCTCTGAACATCATAAAACAATCATCAATTATGATCCTTTCTTATAATATATCTAAAAATATAGAGCTTAAAGGGGCTAATAACATCGACCTTAAAATGGTTTTAAAAAATATGTAAATCTGCTTTTATTCTAGCCGAAATAAAACAAATAAGACTTTCTCCAGAAGAAAAAATTTTATAGGAAATACTGTGAAAAATTCCTGAATCTGTTAAACATTCACAGTGATTTATTTACCCAGTATGAGCATCCGGATCAGCCTGCCTTCATCCTCCTTCTTGTACTCCAGCATGCCCAGGTACTCTTTGGGTACAGTTGGTTCTGCTTTCTGATTGGCTGATGAGAAGATCAAACATGAGATCTGATAGGTTGAACGTGACATCAGGTGAATGGAGAGAGTTTTTTTACCTGCGGCGTGTGTTTGGAGAGCTTTGATTTGGTCTTCGAGTCGCTTTATTAATCTGTCCTTCATGTCTAGCTGCTCCTCGAAATCCTAAAAGCAGAAGCAAACCATCAGAATGTTTTAGACTGAGGTTATTATATTGAATGTTTTGGTCTGCAAAAACGACATCTACTTCAGAACGATATTTTTAAAAAGCCTATTTTTAATTAATTAATTATTTAGTTTATAATAAAATAAGTCAACACAGTGGCGCAGTGGGTAGCATTGTTGCCTCACAGCAAGAAGGTCGGTGGTTCGAGCCTCAGCTGGGTCAGTTGGCATTTCTGTGTGGAGTTTGCATGTTCTCCTCGTGTTGACAAGGGTTTCTTCTGGATGCTCGAGTTTCCCCCACAGTCCAAACACATGTGCTATAGGTGAATTGAACAAACTAAATTGGTCGTAGTGTATGTGTGTGAATGCAACATCAGACATCCCAAGTCTCCCGGAAGTACCGAAAGTCTCCCGTATATGCACTGAGACTCCCGGATGCTCACAAACGAATGATAATCTCCCGGATATCGCACGTCATACCCCTGCCCTTCAAATACGTTGCGCAAACGCCCCCCACCCTTCACATACATCGCGCCAATCCCAACATCCCCCCAACCACAACTCATTTTGATTTGCCAAGTTGGGATGTCCGCAAGACTCTATGGATGTTTCCCAGTACTGGGTTGCAGCTGGAAGGACATCCGCTGTATAATAACATAGATAAGTTGCCGGTTCATTTCGCTGTGGCGACCCCTGATTAATAAAGTGACTAAGCCGAAAAGATATTCATAATATCTCATAATATTAATAACGTTATTTTATAAATAATGAAATTGATGATAAAAAAACATTTATATATAATTACATGAATATATTTTGAAGAAAATTCAGTTTATTTTAATTAAATTTAAATGTAATTTTTTTATTTATAATTTGAGATTTTATGTTAGATTTTTTTTTTATTTATTTATTTTTTTTGAGTAATGCATTTGCTTGTTATGCATGTATTGAAAAAATAAATACATGCATGACATAAATGTATACATTTAAAATATAAAATGTGAATTAACAGATGCTTGAATAATATCACAATAAATCTATATAATGCATAAATAAACACTTATAATTTCCTAAATTGTTGGGGACCTAAGACAGATCCCTAAGTTATGTGAGAGATTCAAATACTGTTTTACTGTATTTGTATTATTGGACAGTCTATATAAAAGACATATACAATTGAAGTCAAAATGATTCGCCCTTCTGTGAATTTCTTTTTCTTTTTCAAATATTTCCCAAATGATGATTAACAATTTTTACAGTAATTTTTCCACAGTATTGCCTATAATCTTTTCTTCTGGAAAAAGTCTAATTTGTTTTATTGCAGCTAGAATAAAAGCTTATTAAATTAAAGTTTTTAATTTTTTTAACCTATTTTAAGGTCAATATTATTAGCCCCCTTAAGCAATATTTGTTTTCGATTTTCTACAGAACAAACCACTGTTTTACAATGACTTGCCTAATTACCATAACTTGCTTAATTAACCCAGTTAAGCCTTTAAATGTCACTTTAAGCTGAATACTAGTATCTTGAACAATATCTAGTCAAATATTTTTTACTGTCATCAGCGCAAAGATAAAAGAAATCAGGTATTAGAAATGAGTTATTAAAACTATTATGTTTAGAAATGTGTCTCTCCGTTAAACAGAAATTGGGGAAAAATATAAAGGAATTCAAATTTAACAGGAGGGCTAATAATTCTGACTTCAACTGTATATGCATTTCACACACACAAACACACACACCATATTCTCAGCGGTGAGGCGTGAAGTCTCCAGTCGGAGTGTGTTTTTGGCTTGGCTCTCTGTGATCTGCGCTCTCTGTAGCTGCTGGTTCTCCTCCTGGAGCTCAGAGATCTGTCTGTCCATCTCCTCTCTTCTCCTCTGGCTCTCTGTCAGCTCCTCCTGCAGGCGTCTGTGAGCACAAGCACAGCAGATGCAGCTTTAGCCTCAAGACACACAGTCTGCAGATGGAAAACAGTGTAATAAACGCTCACCTGCGCTGAGACTGCTCCTCTTCAACAGCCAGATGAAGTGCACTCGATAACTCCTTCAGTTTCACTGCAAGTGAAAAGTTACTGATTGTGAAGGCGTAACGAAAAGTGCATTTATTCAAATATACTACTGGTCAAATGTAATTAATTAATAATTCATGTAATTAAAACAATTTTTGGTCACTAAGGTTGGGTTTGTTTGATCACAAATTCAGCAAAATCAGTAGTGAGACGTTAATTTCAAACTGTTTTCTATTTCAATATATTTAAAATATATTTTAGGTTATAATTTTTTGTTGCATAAAGTTAAAACCGCTAGCTTGTTTTAGGTCTATGCTAGCATGTAAGCATGTTTTTTTTTTACATGGTTAACATTGTAGCACTTCTTGAATGTTATACACTATGCTATTATGTTTCTAGCATGACTACCACATTGCTAGCATGATTCTAGTCTTCATAAAATTCCTTAGTATGAATTTGCATGTTTCTAGTAGCTTCTAGCATATCGTTTCTAACATAAATAACACATTGCTAACATGGAATATCTATTTTTTAACATGCTTAGCATGTTGCTTCCAAGTTTAAAACATGTTATAGCATATAGCTAACATGTTTAATATTTTGTTAATCTGCATTAGTTTAAATCAACACTGCTATCATGCCTTAGCAGGTTGCTAATGCACTTCTCTCTTGTTCCAATACATGCCTAATATGCTACACATGCTAGCAATAATTGACATGTTTCTTGCTTTTTTAATACTTTGGTTGCTAGTATGTTTTACACTATGATGAATCATTTCATGGTTAGCACATTTCTAGCATGGAAAGACGTGTTGCTAGCATGCTTATATTTAACGTATCGTTTTTATCTTATTTTAACACTATGCTACCACTTCTAAAATGTTTTAAAACATAGCCAATATGTTTAGCACTTCCTAGCATGCTGCAAGAGTGAAATAACACAGTTCTAACATGTTGTTGGCGAGCATAAGAAACTGAGCAAACAAACTGGGGTATGACATCATATCCTACTTCCCATATCTAGCCAAAATAATTTAGCATGTAGCCCAATTAAAAGACTTTATCTCACTGCTCATCTCAGCAGTCTGGTCCTGTAACTGGCTCTCCAGCTCGTGTTTGTGGCGGTTCAGTTCTGACACCTGCTGCTTCAGTTCAGGGATCACCTGCACACAGAAAGTCACAATCAAAATTGCTCTGGCATTTTAAACTAAGGAAATAAACATACATAATGCAGAAATACCATGTTCTCAGCTGCGAGTCGAGTCACTTCCTGTCCGATGCTTTGGTTGATGTCACTCTTCTCCTGAAACAGAGCCTGAAGCTGCTCGTTCTCTTTGCTTAAATGCTCATTTTTGAAGATCAGAGCTTCTAGTTGACTCTTGTGAGTGTCTTTCTGCTCTCGCAGTTGAGTCTCCATCACCCTGCGGGAGAAGGACGGATAATATGAGGCGAAAAACAATCAGTGTGGTTTAAACTAGATACATTTTTTATGTTGGCTTGAAAGAAATAAACATTTAGCACATTTCTAGCATGTTTCAAAACAGTGCTACCATGAATTAGCATGTTATTAGCATGGATTAGAAAGTTTGTAACACGTTTCTTGCATGGTTAGCATTGTTAAGATGCTCTGGGCTAGTTCTGCAACTTGAAATAAGGTCTAAGAAATACTAGAATAAATTAGAATGTTACTAGCATGTTTATAGTGTGTTTAGCATTGTTAGCATGCTCTGGGCTAGTTTAGCAAGAGATGAAATTAGGTCTGAGAAAGTAAAATGCTAGAATGAATTAGAATGTTACTAGCATGTTTATAGTGTGGTTGGCATTGTTAAGATGCCCTGGGCTAGTTTAGCAACTTGAAATTAGGTCTAAGAAAGTAAAATGCTAGAATAAATTAGAATGTTACAAGCTTGTTTCTAGTGTGGTTAGCATTGTTAGCATGCCCTGGGCTAGTTTAGCAAGAG
>CAIGQQ010038644.1:3217929-3234162 GCA_903798035.1 Danio albolineatus | reverse complement strand
CATTGTTAGCATGCCCTGGGCTAGTTTAGCAAGAGATGCATTTTGAAATAAGGGCTAAGAAAGTAAAATGCCAGAATGAATTATGTTACTAGCATGTTTATAGTGTGGTTAGCTTTGTTAGCATGACCTGGGCTAGTTTTGCAACTTGAAATTAGGTATAAGAAAGTAAAATGTAAGAATGAATTAAAATGTTACTAGCATGTTTCTTAAATGGTTAGCATTGTTAGCATGCCATGGGCTAGTTTAACAAGAGATGCATTTTGAAATTAGGGCTAAGAAAGTAAAATGTCAGAATGAATTAGAATGTTACTAGCATGTTTCTATCATGGTTAGCATGCCCTGGGCTAGTTTTGCAAGAGATGCATTTTAAACATTAGGACAAAGAAAGCAAAATGCTAGAATAAATTAGAATGTAGCATGATTCTTAAAAGGTTAGCAGAGTTAGCATGCATTGGGCTAGTTTTAACAACAGGTGCTCTTTGAAATTTGGTCTAGGAAACCAAAATGCTAATATGGATTACAATGATACTAGCATGTTTCTAGTGTGGTTAGCATTGTTAGCATGCCCTGGGCTAGTTTTGTGACAGATGAATTTTGAAATTAGGGCTAAGAAAGTAAAATACCAGAATGAATTAGAAGGTTACTAGCATGTTTCTATCATGGTCAGCATTCTTAGCTTTCGCTAAGCTAGTTTTGCAAGAGATGCATTTTGATATTTGGTCCAAGAAAATAAAAATAGGAGATTTGAATCATACTTAGCGGCTCGCTCCATGCCGTCAAAAGCAGTGATCAGATCAGCTCCATCATCGTTTTTATCAGAGGCTTCTTCATTGAGCCTGGATTAAAACAGACAATCCGAATCAAGCTAATCCAAATTGTGCCTAATAACAATTAGCAATGTTAACCCTTATATTCTGACACACCTCTGGATGAGATCTTGCTCTGTAGCATCACCGAGCAGCTGCCTCGTGATCAGATTCATCTTAGCTGAAGACAAAAAAAACAAAATATATGAAGATGGCTCAGAAGAGGAATCACAAAAACATTAAGTGCATGAAATTATGTTTAGCACCTCTGGCTTGGAGATTCTGAGCTCTCAGGGTTTTCTCAGCTTCAGCTCGCTGCATCTGCAGGTTGCTGATTTCTTTACGTAAATCTGGTATGACCTTCAAATGACACACAAAAAAAATAGAGAAACAGTTTTATCAAAAGTAAGTATTTGCATTAAGGCCAGCACTACTAGACACTTACTTAGTTCCATTAAACGAATGAATTATTATAAATGCCCTTTTTTTCAGCTTCATATCTTTATGCACAAATGTATTGATATCATTTATTGCATGTTTTATCCTTAAAAGCCTCAACAGTTATTTAAAAAAATTATGGGGAATCTCAAAAGCGTGTATTTTAAGTTCATCCATTCATTTTTATCCGCTTTTCCAGGGCCGGGTCGCTAGGGGCAGCAGACTTCCCAAAACCCCAGACTTCCCTCTTCCCAGACATTTCCTCCAGCTCCTCCATGGGATCATGAGGCGTTCCCAGGCCAGTCTAGAGACATAGTCCCTCCAGCGTGTCCTGGGTCTTTCCTGAGGTCTCCTCCCAGTGGGACATGCCTGGAACACTTCCCTAGGTAGGCGCCCAGGAGGCATCCGAAACAGATGCCCAGGCCACCTCAGCTGACTTCTCTCAATGTGGAGAAAGGTGACAGAGCACCTCACCTTATCTATAAGAGTGTGCCCTGCCACCCTGCGAAGGAATGTAATTTCGGCCACTTGTATCTGAAATCTTGTCCTTTCGAACATGACCCAAAGCTCATGACCGTAGGTGAGAGTAGGAATGTAGATTGACAGGTAAATCAAGAGCTTTGCCTTTCAGCAAATATAGAGAGATGTACAGTGTTTGTTATGCTAAAGTGATTAAGTGAATAAGTCAGCTAATAAATAAGCTTTTTCATTTATATTTTCTTTGCTGATTGTATTTGACTTTTATCTGTCTCTTTAAATTCAGATGAGTTGCATGTCCCCTCCCCCGCTTTCAAAAGAGGGCGGAGCCTTTACAGCTTGTGCCTCAGATACTCCTGCAGCTAAAACTGAACATCTGCATGTGTTTTAAAGCCTTGTCGTTTTATATACGCCACCTTGACATGTTTGGTGAGCTGCAGCATTTGCTCCTGCAGTTCATTGTTGGTCTTCACGTCCTCCTCCACTTGTGTTTGCAGCCTGATTCGCTCCTCTCTCAGTCTACGGTTTTCCTCTTTTATAGCCACAATCTCTTTATCCGAGTCTTCCTTCTGGAGTTCACTGTTGTGCTCTGCCACCCTGATCAAACGGAGAGCAGATTTGGAAAATTGGATTGATTGGCAGACCACAGAAAATAAAAACTGCTTTTGTTGCAAGCGTATTTTATATTAAAGGTGCTGTATGTAAGTTTTTGACTCTTCTAAAGCATGAAAATACCATAATTTGTTTGCAGATATTAAGAAACATGCTAAGCAAACATTCTTGTTTATCTAAAAAACAAAAAATCTTGCTTTGAAAATGTGTTTTCCATGCTGGAATGCTGTCTTTTTTTTGGTAATTTTAACCCACCCAATGCCAGTTTAACCAATTATATTTTAGCACTCCGGGTTGCCTTGGTGGAAAACCGTCCGTCCGTGACCAAAATGCGATCTCCGGTGGACAGAAGCATATTCCAAAATGAGACGCAGATTTAGTTCCACATGAAGTTATTAATTAACAAATTATATAAATATTACGAGCGTAAACATTAGGTGAGCAGGTTACATTGTAACCGCGTGTCCTAACACGCTATGTGACCAGATACGCAGTGATGAGCAATCTGGCCTCTCTTAAACCCTCTTTAACATTATTAAACGTAGATGCTGAATCACTCATACGTGTTTACTTCTAAAGTTAAATTTCAAACGGTTTATTTTATTGATAATCTCTGCTCTGTCCGCTTTTAATGTAGAAAATTCAACTCTACAGTTTAACAAAGTGACTTTTATTGACATTTTAGTAGATAATATAATATAAAGTATAAGAAATAATATATACAGAAATAAGTTTGTAAAATAACAAAAAATGTACCGCCAGTTTAACACAAGATTTTTTGTATCGTAATATAAAACACCAACCCAGACAATCTATCACTTTAACCTATAAAATATGTCAATAAAGTCACTTTTTCAAAATTTTCAAGGTTGAAAGTTTTTGGAAGTAAGATCAACGTCCCATAATGCATAAATAAACGTAGAATAAGTAAGTAATGGGTATTTATATTGCACATTTATCGTGTATGGCATACACCCAAAGCTCTTCACAATCATGGGGGTGGGGGGTCTCCACACCACCACCAGTGTGCAGTATGATACACCAGATATATACAGAGCCAATTCAGTGGAGGGGGATGATTAGGAGGCCAGAATGGTAAGGGCAGATGGAGGAAATTTAGCCAGGACACCGGGTTACACCCCTAGTCTTCCATACCTGTCAACATTGGGATTTGAAAATAAGTGATAACCCCCACGTCTAACGTTATAATGAAAGCATTTGATTGCTTTCCTAACGTTTTATGCTCATTAAGGACGAAACAACTCTGTTCCCTTCGCTAAGCTTCAAATCGCATGTACAGAATCCATTTGGGAAACAGCGTCTGTTTATCACTATGGAGCGCGTCAGCTGACAGTCACGCACCGCTTTATGACTGTTTTGAGGATTGCATAGGAGGAGCGACGGCACCTGTAATGAAAAGGAAAGAGAATCACGCTGTTTTATATTTATTTCAAAGTGTTTCATGCCTAAATAAACAGAAAGCACAGACCTGACTCACATTTAAGAGCAAGCGGCGGCCCCTGGTGATTCGGCGGTATGGGTTGCGTATAGGGAGGATCGGCTCTTTAATGTTTATTGCCACCCTTCAGAGAAAGACTGAAAATACTGGAGAAATACGGGAGAATTCCTTTACGGGATGAGAGCGGGATAGAACTGTAAAATACAGGAGAATCCCGGGAAAAATGGGAGGGTTGACAGGTATGGTCTTCACAAGAAGTGCCATGGGACTTTTAATGACCACAGAGAGTCAGGACCTCGGTTTAACGTCTCATCCGTAAGAAAATACAAAACAAAAACAGGAATAACAAAATACGGAAAACTGCTAATTTACAGATATTTTTACAGTGTATGTTTGGAACAACACTGATTTTGCCGTGAACTGTCGCTTTAAGAGAGTGATCTTACTTTCTCAATCTTTCCTCTCTTTCTAAATCTTCCATCAGCTTCCTCTTCACATCCTCAAATTGATCTGAAAAACAGATTTTTCATAAGTTACAGTCTTCATTTTCACTGTTCTGAAATCAGCTGAATCACTCTTCACCTTGCATCTGCACAGTCGTGTCTTTGAGTTTTTGCTCCAAAGCCTTATTCTCCTCAACAAGCTTGTCTTTGTCATTCTGAAGCACACCGATTGCCTTCGAGAGAAGAAAGCACGGTGAACATCCTCAAATTCATCTTCAATATTCAATATTACAACGATATAACATATCGCTTTTACCTGATTGGCCTCCTCTGAGTTTGTTTTCGCCTTCTGCACTAAAGCTGACATCTCATTGGTCAGTTTTCCCAGCTCCGCCTCCAGAGCCTGAATCTTTTCTAACCCTTGAGCCCGTGCGTTAGACAAGCTGGTGAGTTTCTCCATTAGGCCGCAGTTCTCTTTATTCTAACAAGATGTTTTTGTATGAAGTGACTTACTGTGAAGTACATTCACAGAATACATATGCACTGTAAAGTTGAGTTCCACACAATCCCTGACTGTACCTGTTCTTCTACTTTCTTGCGCAGCTGCTGGACTCTGTATGATAGCTGAACATTGATGACCAGCCGTCGCATGGTTTGAAACCTCCGGCGCACCAGCCACGCTCGAGCGTATTTCTGCAGTACCAGAGCCTTGTGTTCTGCCACCATCTGCAACAATGCACAAAAGACACATGATCTTTACAAAACATGTTAAATAATAAGATAATAAACGAAGAATAATAAATCGTTTTACCTTTCTGTAGCGTTTGCGGGCCATCCATCCTCTGGTGAAGGCCTGTATGGTGACCACAGCCGTCAGGACGAGCTGGTAAATCCTCCGTACCAGAAAACCACGGCAGTGTCTCTGGATCACTACTGCAGCCCAGCCCTGCTTCAACGCCTGAGCTGTCACTGTGCATCTAAGGTTTAAAGTTTATTTGTTTTCTGCATAGCAGTGCCAAGATTGAATTATTCCAGAAATGACATCCATACGTAAATATTAAATACTCAAAAAAAGCTAAATAAATCAAATTAAATGAATAAAGGTAATGTTTTAACTCTCACCTGATCTGCTTCTTTCCGCGCACATACAGCTGTATGATGAGAGCCGCCTGTCTGATGTTCAGAAAGCTGCGTCTCTGTCTCCAGCCCCTCACGTGCTTCTGGATGGTCACACAAGCCGCTCGCAGATGATCCAAACGCAGCTTCTCCAGATACGCCACCTGCCCAGCCCGGAAGAAGATCTTGGTCCGGCCAAACTTGTACTGGTTGGAGTCCTAAAAGGATTTTGGTTATTTTAGTAAAAGAAAACTAAAACTAAAACTAAGACTTAAACTATTGGACTATTAGACATTTTTGTTAACTGTAATACTTTTGTTGTGCACATACAATATGAATGTCTTTAGCCCCTTTTATGCATAAAGACCTTTCTGGAAAATTACCAACAATTTTCCGGAAAGGTCTGTATGTGTGAACAGGCCCTTTTTGAAAATACCGGTAAATTTGTTTCGGCAATTTTCCAGAAGAGAAGTTGTAATGTTACTGGTAATTTGTCGGAATGCTGCGCTGTGTGAACGCAGAAGGAACATTGCCGGAAAAAGCGTGTTGGCGTTTCGAACGCGCTGACACGAGACGTCTACTCCAGCCAATCAGAACATTCAGGCGTATTCAAGTCCACGCTGTTTATAAAAATAAAAGCCTTTGAATATTTTTCCAGACATATTTAGCTGCTAGATGTTAGTCAGATAACATTTCTTTGCTCCTTCCTAATGCCAACTGTGGAAAAAATTATCTATAAAATGCTTATGATAAACCGCTGTTTGTTTACCTTCAAGCTCCGCTTCCGTTGCTGGACGCGTGTGCACATGAAGTGCCCTGGTGAGCGCTAACACACACACATACAGTATGTACATCATGACATGCGAAAGTGTTCCTCTATATGTTTTCATCGAAGATGTTCACAATACTTATCTACCCACAACATGTGTAACGTCGTCAAATGTATAAACATTTAGCTGCAATGCGCGCTTCTGCCATTGGATGTCTCTGGAACAAAGCAGCTGCATGAATGCTAAAGCTTTAAATAAAAGTGAGTCATCAACAAAAACTGACCCCTTCTATGTAACACAAGCGCAGCCGTTTAGAGGCCATTTCTGGTTAATGATGTCAGAATTTATCTGTATTTTGGAATGGATGTGTGAATGCTCTTTTCTGGAAAAGCTCTGGAACGTCCTCGTCTGTGTGAACAGCGCTTTTTTCAATTCACCAGTAAAGTCGTTCCGGTAGTTTTCCGGATATTTACTGGTATCGCTGTGTGAAAGGGGCTTATGTCATGGGCTTGCAATATGTATCCTGTGTAATTCTTCATTCATTCATTCATTCATATTTTTTCAGCTTAGTCCCTTTATTAATCAGAAGTCGTCACAGTGGAATGAACTGCGACGCAAAAGTCTTCATTATTATTATAATTCTTTTGCACATGTCAATTTAGGGACTCTGTAAATACATGATCTCGAATATGAAGAAGATTGCCTCAATTCTTCAACATTTTTACATTTTTTGCATTTTTATGGCTTTGGGTTTTGTTCTAATTTTAAAATAAAATCATGATAAACGAAAAACTAAAACGGAGACAGAAAAACTAAATTAAATGAAAAATTTTTTGCAAAAAATAAATAATCATTTTCATAATTAATTAGCAGAGTGGCACGGTGGCGCAGTGGGTAGAATGATGGCCTCACAGCAAGAAGGTCGCTGGGTCAGTTGGCATTTCTGTAAGGAGTTTGCATGTTCTCCCGTGCTGGCGTGGGTTTCCTCCGGGTGTTCGGGTTTCCCCCACAAATCCAAACATATGCGCTATAGGGGAATTGGATAAACTAAATTGGTCGTAGTGTATGAGTGTGAATTTGAGAGTGTATAGGTGTTTCCCAGTGCTGGGTTGCAGCTGGAAGGGCATTCGCTGTGTAATACATATGCTGGATAAGTTGGCGGTTCATTCTGCTGTGACGACCCCTGATTAATAAAGGGAGTAAGCCGAAGGAAAATGAATGAATGAATGAATGAATGGTTAACGTATGTACGTATGTGATTCGTATGTTGTGCACATGACATAGACATACGTTTCACGTGCACACAATATATGTATCGCATTCGCCTGACATAAAATAGCGTGAGCACAACATAGACGTACATAAAAAATAAAAAAAACTATATAAAAACAAGCTTGGTTCAGATCCTATGAGAATAAAACAAGCTATTAGATCAACAAGAGTCTACTTTTCTTACAGGAATGAGTCTCTGAAGGACCGTCCTGCACGTCTGCTTCTTCTCTCCCAGCTTCAGCTCAGACTGGCTCATCAGGATACTGTAACGGCTGTAAAACTCAATGTACGTCCATCTGTAGGGATAGATAAAAATGTGACTTTAAGCTGACTACTAGTATCTTGAAAACTATCTGGTCAAATATTACTATACTACTACTATACTATTACTAATAGTGCTGTCATCATGGCACACATAAAAGAAATCAGTTATTAGCAATGAGTTATTAAATCTATCATGTTTAGAAATGTGTTTGAAAAAAATCGTCTCTCTGCTAAACAGAAATTGTGGAAAACAATATACAGGAGGGCTAATAATCTTCAACTGTAATGTCTGCAACTCATATAAACATGAAGAAAAGCCTGTGTTCACCTGGACGGGTAACTTTGAGCGCTGATGCGGATGGTTTCCAACACACCGCAGGCCCTAAGCTGCTGAACCACGCGCCTTGAGTCATACCTTCAAACACACACACACACACACACACACGTTTGTTTTAGTGAAAAGTGGGTACATTACATAGGTTTCCATTCATTTCATACTGTCCAAACTCAAAATCACAGGAGACTGTGTGCAGCTTTACTCTCTGAGTAAACTCATTCTGTGGGGTTTATGAGCTTTTTGAGAAATAAGGACATCACCAATGCCCTTATATTTTACCTCCTTTTTGTAATACCTGTGTCATACCTATGTCATTATACAGATTTGCGTCCTGACATGTCACAAAAACACGCACACACACACACACACACACACACACACACACACACACAAAAACAAATATATTATATGCAAGTAAACAGACCCAATAATTAGGTATTGTCACCTACTCGAATGGCAGTTTCTCCTCATTGGGTTTAATGCAGCGCACGTAATGAGGTGTCGTGGCGTTCAGCGTCTCCATCAACAGGTACAAGGAGCTGCGAAACTATGTAGGTGTAGAAAAAAACGATATAAATTTGTCACTGCTGAATCATTAGCCCCCCTGTGTATTTTTTTCAACGAAAATAAGATTTCTTAACACATTTCTAAACATGACAGTTTTAATAACTCATTACTTTGCCATGATGACAGCACATAATATTTGACTGGATATTTTTCAAGACACTTCTATACAGCTTAAAGTGACATTTAAAGGCTTAACTAGGTTAATCAGGCAAGTCATTGTATAACAGGGGTTTGTTCTGTAGACAACTGAAATTAAATATTGCTTAAGGGGGCTGATAATATTAAGCTTAAAATGCTTTTAAAAATTAAAAACTGCTTTTATTCTTGCCGAAATAAAATAAATGAGACTTTCTCCAGAAGAAAAAATATTATAGGAAATACTGTGAAAAATTCCTGAATCTGTTAAACATAATTTGGGAAATATTTTTAAAAGAAAAAAAACACACACAGGAGGGTTACTAATTTTGACTTCAACTGTAAATGTGATTATATTTAATTACACAGAGCGTACAGTTGAAAACTAAAACTATTAGCACTCTTGTGAATTTTTAATTCCTTTTAAGACATTGGTCAATTCATATTTTATGGAATATTTCAGAAATTTCAGAGGAGGAATAATAATGCTGTCTTCAACTGTATATGACATATATTTTTACATAATACAGAGAATAAAATGTATTATTAATATATGTATTTATAATATAATAATTTTAAATATATACCATAGAGTTGCTAGATATACTAAATTTGCAACTAGGAGAAAACATAAGGAATTTTCGAGATGTAAAATTTAGAATTGTTAATTGTAACAATTTGAAATTGTCTGAAAAATTTGCAAGAAAACAATATTTAATTGCAAGATTTTAGAATTATGAGGGGAAAACTATGAATTCCAAGGTATAAAGTTTGAATTCTGAGACCCAAACAAAATTTGAAGAAAATATCAAAGTTGCAAGTTATAAAAATCTGGAAACCTATAATTTTAAATCAGAATTGCAGGATAAAAAAATCACTATTTTAAAAAACAAAGTGATTTGAATTATGATTAAGAAAGTGGAATTAATAGTATTTTGTTTTACATTTTCATTTTATTTCATTAATATTTGGCTTTTTGTACCTTGTCTCCTACAGTGCTTCTGAGCTGCTTGTTTGACGCTTTGACTCTGGGTTGTGCTGGAGTCACTTTGATGATTTTATGGCCAGAATCTGATTCCTCCTCTTTAAAAAATCCTGCCAAGGGAGCAAACTAACAACACCAATATTAAACACAACAGTGACATCAAACTTCAGAAATCAGAAATCATTGCAAATAAAGGCTGATACCTGACTAGCGCGCATGATGTCCACCAGCTCTTCATAAAGCGTGTCTCTGTTCTTCTCCAAAAACCCTTTACACTGGTATTCTACCTAAAGAAAACACTTTCTGCACTTTAATTAGTATTATTTAGAAAGTAGAATCAGTTTATTAACCAATTAATAGTAATTAATGTTCAGACGTCTTGTATTCCAGGAGAACAATGGTAACACTTTACAATAAGGTTCAATAGTTAATGCATTTGCTAACATGAACTAATTATGAACCACTCTTGTACAGCATTTATTAATCATAATTGAACATTTACTAAATGCATTATTAACATCCACGTCTATGCTTGCTAATATTACTTAATGCACCGTGAGTTAACATGAACTAACAGCTGTATTTTCATTAACTAACGTTAACTAACATGAACAAATACTGTAGTAAACGTATTGTTGATTGTCTGTTCATGTTTGTAAATGCATTAACATTAACTAACGAACCTAACGAAAGTGTGACCAAAACGATTAACAAACTAAAAATATCTATTCAGTTTTATGTCTTTATTTATTGATTTATTTTTACTTATTATTATTATTATTTTATTTATTCATTTATCTTGTGCATTTTTAATTCTTACTTTGATTTCTGATGTGATAATGTTTCAGAATAAGTTTGTATTTTTATTTAAATAATACTTTTGCAATTTTGAAAGTTTTGCCAAACTATTTTTATCACATTTTTAAAGTTTTACCAAACAAATGGCAATAAACATAGTTTTGAAAACAAACAAACAAACAAACAAACACATAAATAAATAAATAAATAAATAAATAAATAAATTCTCACCTTATCAGCAAAATGCTGAATCATGAAAGAGTCATTAGACAAACGAGGTTTCTCAAACAGTGGTTTTGAGCCTAGAAAATTGTACAGTTTTTGCAGCCAATTTTTATCAGTGCCTTGCGGGAACTGCGGGAGATCGAAAAAGACTTTGTTGGTAAACAAACTAACACAATACACACAATTCAATCATATTCTGTTTATTAAAATCTAATTTATACTGATTTTAGAATTTTTATCTTCTAAAACAGCCAATCAGAACATAGCTGCTTAATATTCAGAAGTGAGATGTTTTGAACCAATGAGATTAAGCTGTGTGGGCGGGGCTACCCAACATTATATAAAACAGCGCCTTCTTCACTTTCTTTTATTATAGAATATTTTGTCCACAATCATTTTGAATGTATGACACTCTTTTTCTATGATATATAAATATATGTATTGTATATTTATATATTGCAACATAAAAACATTACCCGAATAGCTCTATATAGAAAGAATTATTTGAATAAATCTGACTTTTATGTGTAGAGCAAAATAAATGAGTCATTAGACAAATAAGGTTTTTTCAAAAAGCAGCTTTGAGAATTATAAAATGTAGTTTTTGTAGTCAGTTTTTAACCATTGCCTTGTGGAAATTGTGGGAGGTCGAAAAAAGATTTCTAAGTGAAAAAATATTCTAAGTGGATTGAACATAAAACAGTTCAGTTGTCGCAAAAAAAACTTCATGAATTGTGTTGTTTCAGTTCATTTTAAATAAGCAGTCTGAACAAACAGCAAACGTATTTTTTTTAGTGTATATAGAAGGAATTATATGAATAAAACCGATTAATATGTGTAAACATACAGCAAAGATAAATGCTGAATGATTGAGTCATTAGACAAACGGCAGTTTTGAGTCTAGAAAATTGTACAGATTTTGCAGCCAATTTTGATAAGTTTCAACTGTGGGACACCAAAAAAGACTTTGTAAAGTTTGTAAATACTCTCATATCCATTCATGTCTAATTTATATCCATTTAAGAAGTTTGTATGTTCTAAAAAAGCCAATCAGAACGTAGCTGCTTGATATTCAGCAGCAAGGTGTTTTGAATTAATGAGATTACAGTGTGGGTGGAACTACTCCACATAATATAAACCCCTTTCATAGTTAAGACAGAAGAATGTGGAGAAAATATTCTTTCTCACCAGACACTCCTCATCTAGAAGATCCAGAATGCCCATCTTAGCCTCGATGAGGTCAATCGCTGGCTGATTGTCGTAGAAATCAATCAGCGTCCAGGGAATGTCCTCCTTCATGTACTCCTCCTGCTCCAGTTTAAACACGTGCTGACGGATGATAATCGCTAACATGTTATCATCACAAATTACACTTTAAATCAATTTATTTCTCACAACAGATATGACAATTGCATATTCTTTCTGCTACTCCTTATAAAGTATATTTTAGAACTTAGTATGTGTAAAGATTGGGGTAACAACAGAGGTGAGGATCCAAATGCAGATTTATTTAAGAGCCGTTGGGCTGGCAAGGTTAAAACAGGAGCAAACAGTGGCATAAAGGTAATCCAAAAGAGTAGTCGTAGTCATAGGCGAAGAGGTCGAGGCAGGTGGCAAAACAACAGTAAATAAACAAGGGGTCAAAAACACATACTGTATCATTATGAATAACAAGACTCAGCTCCGAATGCGTGTGTGTGTGTTGAATATATAGTCCAATTATTCAGTCATGACGAGCTTCAGCTGTGTGTGTGTGTAATCAAGAGGTGACAGATGTGTGACTGCAAGACATGATGGGATATGTAGTTCGGTTCAGTGGTAGATGTGATGTGTACAGTGCCTTCTAGCGTGTCTAGAGGGCACTCAACTTGAGTATTAGTAGGTAAATTTGTAAACAAATTTGACATTTTTAGACTTTTACTTCAAATATGTACAAAAAATGTAAAATAAAAAACTATATTTGAATGCACCGTTTGAATGTATGATTCTCTTTTTCTATGATTATATATTGCAAACATTTAAAAAATTGCCAGACGATCTGAATAGCTGTATATAAAAAGAAATATATTAATAATCTGCTTTAAAATACAGCAAAGATGGACTAACCAGGTTGAACTGCTGCTGCAGCTTTTCATTGGCGTAGTTGATGCAGAACTGCTCGAAACTGTTAATTTCGAAGGTCTCAAACCTAGAGGAAGACAGAACAACATTAGAAAAATAGATCCCGCTTTATATAAAAAGTGCCCTTGACTACTATATATTAAGTTTAAAATATAAATATAATGTGTTAAATGTGTTCATAAGGTATTGCTGAGAAAATGTATTCTGATACACACTGTTAAGATAGATTTGATTAAAGACTACAAAGACCTGACTAAGAGTACAGTCTGAATTATTACAATATTTGCAGCACAGAATGGATTTATTGACATTATTCTGAATATTATATGAATCAAGTGTGCCATAGAAAGGCAGAAAGGAGCTCATATAAATGTCACATCTATTCAATTGTTCTAGCATAATCCTTCTTTAACTTAAAAATCACATTACAGGCTTCCACAGACAACCTAGTCAGTCAGGAAAGTCTTATTTTGTAACTTGAATTAGAAACTGTTGATAGTCTGGCAAAAAAATCGGCATTAATATATGAAAATTCTTACATATATTCCTTTAAAGTCTTTATTTTATTTTAGAATTTTGATCTACTTCCAAATTAAATGGAATTTTGATTAGTGGGCAGAGCTTTCTTATTACGCATCATTAACTAATAGCAAACTAATGGTAAGAGGGGCGTGGCTAAGAATATTGTGGCTGAACTGACATCATCAGAGACTTTGATTAAATATGACCAAAAACAAACATTTCTTTTGCAGTGGTATAACTCACTAAAAACGTTCACTAAAAAAGTAAACATTGTGAATTTCTTTAGTTTAACATACCCGTAAATATCCAAGACCCCAATAAACGAATGCTGTTTCCCAGGGACCATCAGTGCCTGGTTGATTTTGTGAATGACCCAGTTGAATAGGTGAGCATAGATGTGTTTAGCAAGAGCGTCGCGAGCGTTGACGGCACGTTCCCGGGGCTGCGGTTTGACCACGGTCTCTGTTGACAGGACTATCCGTCTATGACACAACCAGCGGCTCATGTTTTCCGTGCTGACGCCCATCAGGTCGCAGAATATTGCCAGGTGAGGGTCTCTGGACTGGAGAAGGAGCAGAATAAACATCAGAGTTCCCACTATTTCACGAACAGCAGATTCAAGGACTTTTTAAAGCACCATTAATTTCAAATCAAGCACCTTCGCATATTTAAAACATATGCTGGAATAGTTGGCGGTTTATACCGCAGTGGAGATCCCTGATAAATAAGGGACTACGCCAAAAGAAAATGAACAAATAAATGAATGAATCTTTAAATTAAGAATTTCTCATTGTTTTTTTTTCGTTGTTTTTGACTGTAGCACAATATAAGTGTTAAAAATAACACCAACATCATTTGCAAATTTCACTTCAAATATAATTCAAGCACTCTCAAGGACCTGTGTTTGTTTTTATGTACTTTCCAGGCCTTAAAAAAACGTGAAACATACTAAATTGACCTAATATACAAAAAAATCTTTAATGAGTAATGCATTACAAGTAGCATGAGTTATGTAATCTGATTTTTTTTAAGTAACTAAGTAAAGTAAAGCATTACTTTTTCCTTTACAGGAATAATTGTTCAATAAATAATGACAGTTTCTTTATTGATTGATATTTTTGTCCCTGTGTTAAAAGAAATTGGGAGTAAGCGCAGAATGTTTATCATGTATGATTTATAAACAATTTTTACTCTAAGGTAGTTTAATGTAAACATATTTACTAATGTCACTTGAACAAAAACAGATTCAGTATCTACTTAAAATGAATAAAACTCTTAAATTCAAACTCATTCTGGACTTTTTTTTTCATGCATATTATTCTTTGTGTAATCCAGAAAGGTTTGTTCGAGTTGGGCCTAAACTGGGGGTTATTCACTTTACAAAGGCACAATAGATGCTTTATGTTATTATTAAAAAACAAGCAAGTCTATCCCAGATTAAAAAGTGACACAAATGTAGCACATTACTTTTGTCAAAAAGTAACTAAGTAACTTATTTAGTTACTTTTAGTAAGAAGTAATGCAAGATTGTAATGGATTACTTTTAAAAGTAACTTATCAGCAAAATATATTTTTTGTTCATGTTATTAATGAAAAAACAGGCAGATCTAGTCCAGATGAAAAAAGCAACACAAATGTAGTACATTACTTTTCTTAACAATAACGTAGCATAGTTAGTTACTTTTAGAAAGAAGTAATGCAAGATTGTAATAGATTACTTTTAAAAGTAACTTATCAGAAAAATAAATGTTTTGTTAATGTTATTATTACAAACAAGCAACTCCAGTCCAGATAGAAAAAATAACATAAATGTAGCACATTACTTCTGTTAAAAAAGTAACTAAGTAACTTATTTAGTTACTTTTAGAAAGAAGTAATGCAAGATTGTAATGGATTACCTTTAAAAGTAACTTATCAGCAAAATAGATGTTTTGTTTATGTTATTATTACAAACAAGCAAGTCCAGTCCAGATAAAAAAAGCAACATAATGTAGCAGATTACTTTTGTTGAAAAGTAACTAAGTAACTTATTTAGTTACTATTAGAAAGAAGTAATGCAAGATTCTAATGGATTACTTTTAAAAGTAACTTATCAGCAAAATAGATGTTTTGTTTACGTTATTATTACAAACAAGCAACTCCAGCGATTATGAAAAAAGCAACACAAATGTAGCAGATTACTTTCGTTAAGAAGTTACTAAGTAACTTATTTAGCTATTTTTGGAAAGAAGTAACGCAAGATTGTAATAGATTACTATTAAAAGTAACTTTCACATAACTGACTGTCTTTGAGTGAACAGGCGAGTATTTCTTACACCGATGAATGATTTTTCAGAGTCCTTTGCCTTGATTATCACGTTTCCTAAATGCAGGATGGCAGCGAGCACCTTAAACACGTCAGTCTGAAAGTTTTCCTTGAGACCTGAAGAGAAACACTGATACAGCTGCAGGTACAACAGCAGAATTTTGTTTAATTATTAATCAGGGATTTATTAATGTATATTCTGTTACCCAGTAGATTGAAGGTTCTGCGTGTTTCTGCCATATCAGCGCGGTCGTCCACACCCTCAATCTCGATCTCACCACCCAAACGTGTGTAATTAAACTTTTCGGCGCCCACTAATCAATAGATGAAGAACATGAAAGCTATAGACACCAATACAGTCTGAATATTACATAATATACATGTTATATAATCTCATTAAATATAAAGATCTATCTATCTGTCCACCCATCTATTCATCTATCTATCTATCTATCTATCTATCTATCTATCTATCTATCTATCTATCTATCTATCTATCTATCTATCTATCTATCTATCTATCTATCTAGCCACCCATCCATCTACTGTATCTATCTATCTATCTATCTATCTATCTATCT
>CAIGQQ010038644.1:3203950-3214720 GCA_903798035.1 Danio albolineatus | reverse complement strand
ACTTTGTGTATAGAGTGCATTAGTCCCACCCACTTTTTGTATAGAGTCCATTAGTGCCACCCACTTTGTGTAGAGTGCTGTAGTCCCATCCACGTTTGGCATAAAGTACATAAGTCCCACCCACTGTTTGTATAGAGTGCTGTAGTCCTACCCACTTTGTGTATAGAGCGTATTAGTCCCGCTAACTTTTTGTACAGATTGCATTAGTCCCGCTCACTTTTTGCAACCATAAGCAATGAATCAAACCTACTAGCGATGAGATGAACCACAATACAAACACTGATTTTTAAAGAAAACAATTGCTTGAAAATTTGTCAAAAATGAGAAAAGTATAAGAAATTAATGAAGGAAAGAACTACAATTCCATGAAGCATTGTGAATAACATATTTAAAACTACAGAAAAATACAACATCATATAAAGTTGTTTGTTGTATCTCTAAAAGCTACATATTTTAAATTTTATGCAAAACATATATCTTACAGGTTGAATTTTGAGTTATTTAATATGTAGTTCTTCATGGATAATGTAGTTTCCATGCATGATTTGTTAATAAACACAACTGTTTTTAAAATATAAGTTAACATACTTTTTTATATTTCTATTTCCTGCAGATTTTTTACAGATATTTCTTCCTTTAATTTTACTTCATATTTATAGAAAGAAAGAAAGAAAGAAAGAAAGAAAGATAGATAGATAGATAGATAGATAGATAGATAGATAGATAGATAGATAGATAGATAGATAGATAGATAGATAGATAGATAGATAGATAGATAGATAGATAGATTTTATTGGGTTTAATTCTAAGTGTATTTTAGGTTTAAATTCATATGAATGATGTAGGTCATTTAACCAATGTTCACCATAAAATAACTTATTATAGCCTAATTTTATTTCCAAACATACATTTAGAAAATAATTATAGTGCAAAAAACTAGCTTTGTAGTAGAACCAAAATAAATATGGAACATTTAACATTACTCATTTATGAAAAGAATACTCGTTCGTCAGTTTTAATATTTAATAAAGATGATTTTGTCTCACCGTCCCATCCTCTAGCTGTAGTTCCAACTCAGAATCACCAGGCTTAAAGTCTGTCAGAATCTCCGCAGATTTCCAGACATGTTCAGCATCAGGGATCCACACCCTGTTGTACTAAAACACAAAACGCATAATAAATAGCTATTCTATAAGATTAAACTCTGAAAGACAACGTGTATCTTTTGTTTTAGTGCTTAGACTCGGCTGTCAACAATAACTACTGAACCGACGATCACCATATGTCACAACTAACATGATAAACAACAAAACATAACTAAATTTAACTCAGTAATTTCATTCAGAAATGCTTGACAATAGCACAATCCTTGAAAATGTAAACAAGCAGGACTAAAACATCGTGTTTAAAACTTTGTAAAAACTTCTGAAAGTGAAAAGCATACCTTTGTATACAACTCCGACAAAGCCATGGCAACAGCAGTCGCGTGCCTTCACACGGATTTATTTCACATTTAACGCACTTTCTCATAATTACACGCGAAACTAATATTTGTAAGTCTAATTTTTTTAGCCATGGCACCTGCTGGACGTCTGGAAGTGACGCTGGGAACTTCCTTGCTCACCTGCGAACGCCGGAGAAACTACAAGTGCTACTATTGTGAAGGGTTGCTCATTAATATTCATGAAGCTGTTTAACATTCATGACTTGGGTGGTAATATTTATGACCGTATCATTTTATGTTTTTTTTATTTTTTATGATATATATTTCAAACATATTAAAATATGAAAAGCCTACAAATATATAAGGTTAATAAGTATATAAGTTTAATTAAATAATTGTTTCACTATAACCTGAGATTCAGGTTTTGAATTTGACAGTAATTAATCATTAAATCACGTAGAAATTGAAATGGATGTAAACAAAAATATTCAGATATGTGACATTTTCAGATGATAAAACTGAAAGTGCTCATAATAATTATGGTTAATGTTTATTACTTTGTTTAGCCAAATATTTATTACAAATAAACTATGAAATGATGGTTAGTTTAACAAAACAATGTTTAACTATAGTAAACCATTATATTTTAACATTATTAAAACCTTATAATTTTGTTAGAGTTAAAATCGTACATGTATTGTAATAAGAATAGATATCGGTCGTCATGTGACCTAATTAATATTCATGAGGCAGTCCTTCGCCTTAGTGCGATAAACTTTCGATACTTTCCAGCGCGCGCGAGCGAGTCTCGTGACGCTTTGCTTACCGTAGGGGTGTGTTCATTTGAACAAGGATTTGACAGCAAAAGAACAGGATACTGATCTTACTCATTCAGTCAAACACTGCACAAGTATGCAGACGTATGATCCTAAGATGATCCGACACAGTGACAAGTTCTCTCTCGGATTAGTGCAGACAGATTCGAATACAAAAGTAAAGAACAAAATTCATCAAAACGTTTGCATTACCTCATATGTTTATTTTATTACCAACTACTTTATTAGAACACCACTTGAGTGAGCAATTTGAAAATATTTGAGTTAGAGACTTATTGGTTATTACAAGATGACTAGCCTACACTGTGGTCATCAAGGACTTAGCAAAAAAAAAACAACAACAAGTAGCTAGACTAAAATATGGTAATCGGGGTCTAAATTGCCAAGAAAATCTCAATAACACCATTAAACCCCTTGTCGCGCCAAGCATTATTGTTTAGCTAGCTTTATTGTCTAGCTTCTATTGCTCCACATATGTTGTTCCCTACAGACAAAAAAAAAACAGCTTAAACCAGCCTGGAAGCTGATTGGCTGGATAAAGCTGGTCGACCAGCCTGGTTTTAGAGCTGATTTGGCCATTTCCGGCCTCATTTCCAGCCTGGTCTTAGCTGGTCAGGCTGGAAAATGACCAGCTAAAACCAGCTTGACCAGCCTGATTTAAGCTGGACATAGCTGGTTTTGGCCGAGCTCCCAGACTAGTTAGGTAGGTCAAGCTGATTTTAGCTGGTCATCTTCCAGCCTGACCAGATAAGACCAAGCTGGAATGGCCAAAACCCTCTAAAACCAGGCTGGTTTAAGCTGGGTTTTTTTTTTTACACCAATTTTTGAAACTTTCACCCAAAGGTTGTAGCAGAAATAAAAACTCATCCAACCAAACAACCTGTTTCCAAACTATTGTTTAGTTTTGGTGAGCCCTTGGGGATTATAGTCTTTTGCTGCTGTAGCTCATCTGCTTCAAGGTTAAGCATGTTGTCTGTTCAGAGGTGCTCGATTCTACACAGATCTCGATTATCACAAGTAGCACCTTCAAATTTCTGTTAACTCGTATCAGTTTCCTCTCTGACCTCTGAAATCAAAACGGTCCACTCTGGAGATGATTAAAGAAACCGTTCAACCAAAAATTACAATTATGTCACCATTTACTCAACTTCTTGTTCAAAACTTGTTTGAGTTTCTTCTGTTGTACACTAAGGAAGGTTGAAAAACAGCCACTGACCTTCACAGTAGCCTATTGTTTGTTCCCACTAAAGATGTAAATGTTTGCTTTTTTCAACATTCTTGAGAATATCTTGTTTTGTGTTCAACAGAAGAAATTCATGAAAGTTAAGACCACTTGAATGTGAGTAAATGGTGAGTAAAACTTAATTTCTAATATTATTATAATTGACTTCGAACTGTCATAAAAAAAATCTATTTTTTAATCTATCTATTTTTATCTTTATATCTATTTTCTATTTCTGAAAATTCATGTCGTCAGAGTCACCTAAATCGCCTCCTCTCCATTCTGATGTTCGGTTTGGTCTTCATCAGGTCATTTTTATCTGTAAATATGTCGAATGCATCGAGCTACTGCAATGTGAAACATATTTCCCCCCCATTAGCAATTATTTTAGCACGTAACTGAGGTAAAATGCCGTCAAATATGTAAAGTGAAACCTTCAGATACTGTAGATCATCAACACCAGCAGTCAGTAAAATCAGGTAATTCCAGTTTATCCTCTCTGTAGCGCCGGGAAAATACTTGACAAAATCATAACCATTATAAACAGTCAGAAATTTAACCATTATTTTTCTTTCAAAAAATGTCACACATCATATATCCTAATGCTACCATCGAAAGTTGTTTGTAACAAAAATCTGGCTATACAAATAATGATAGCCTAATAAAAATGTGATAAATTCTAATAAAACCGCATGGTTATTTTTTTCTAAGGGGGAAATTTATAAATGTTCTGTATTTTACATTTCCTCCCTTTTATAAATGTAAAATAGGCCTATGTGAAATGAGCTATAACCATTAATTCATTAACAAATCTGAAACTCATATATTGTGTGCTTAAACGGAATAAATTAGACTACATATGGTAATAAATAAACATTTTGAATTAATTAAACGGTTAATAAAACACGAAACAACAAGCTGTAAATCTTGTATAAAGAGGTCCCGTTTTCAGTTAACGTCTCTCTTCTCATTGAAATAAATGTTTTAAAGAACGGCTTTGGTAAATATTACATTAGTATTTATTTTTATGCTACATTGTTTCTTTATTGGGGCGCCACGGTGGCGCGTGAGTAGCACGTTCGCCTCACAGCAAGAAGGTCGCTGGTTCGATCCCCGGTTGGGGCAGGTCTCGGTTGGGCCAGTTGGCATTTCTGTGTGGAGTTTGCATGTTCTCCCCGTGGTTGTGTGGGTTTCCTCCGGGTGCTCCGGTTTCCCCCACAGTCCAAAGACATGCGGTACAGGTGAATTGGGTAAGCTAAATTGTCCATAGTGTATGTGTGTGAATGAGAATGTATGAATGTGTTTCCCAGAGATGGGTTGTGGCTGGAGGGGCATCCGCTGCATAAAACAAATGCCGGATAAGTTGGCGGTTCATTCCGCTGTGGCGACCCCGGATTAATAAAGGGACTAAGCCGAAAAGAAAATGAATGAATGAATGAATGTTTCTTTATTTTATAAAATAAAAGAAAATATAATAAAATATTTTTTTCTGAGGATTTATGTGCAACTCAAATCAATACGTTCATTTATTTGATAACGCTTTGGTAATTTTTATTAAAAATGGTGGAATGAAATAAAAAAATAAAAGGATCAGAGTAGTCCTCCTCACTAAGATATTTATTTAAGGTTTGTAATGTTCCTCTAGATGGCGCTATTACACAATATATCGCTATTATTCTATATACTACTACCACTCAGTAAACAAAACAGATTAGCAGCCTTAAGTTCATTGGATTGACAGACTTTTAACACAAATCTAAAACAAACGTATACTTACCGTCGGTATACTTACATGTGGGACGTTTGCCAGTGTATATTTAATATATCTATTTGACTTATCTTGACAACTCATTATCATAGTGTAGGGTAAAAAAGTAACATATTACAATTTAAGCCTATCTTACTCTTTAAAAAAGGAAACATAACATATACATTTACATTACTTTCCTTAAAAAATAACTAAGTAATACCTTTAGTTTTAAAAAATTGTAAGAAATTGTAATAAATTTTCCCCAACACACATATCATCTTCAAGTCTAAACTCTAAATAAAAAAAAGGAGACATTAAAGCAGAGATGCCCAAAGTAGAGCCAGCAGGCCAAAGTTGGCCCATTGTAAAATTTGGTTTGGCCCGCCATCCCATCTGAGAGGGCAGTGAGAATGATGGAGAGAGTTGGGGCGAAAGCCTTTAACACAGAAATTGTCATTTAGTTTGACGCAACCTTTTTTGTTCATTTTATTGATGAGCCACAAAAAAACAAACTGATATTAAATACTTCAATTAAATGTCGTAAATGAATCAGATTTTCTAAAATGTAAATACTGTCACTCGATGGATAGAGGACTATGCAGAAGCAAATTAAAGCAAAAACTAATGTAAGTCTGTTATAAATGAGATTTTTACTGTAATAAGTTCATTGTAAAATGTAAAAAAGATACTGTATTAGTTAATATAAACAATGTTTTCTAGTCATTTTAAATATTATTAAATAAATTAGGAAATGAACCATGACACCTATATTTACCTTCGGCCCACTAGCCTCGACTAGTTTAGTTTTTGGCCCTTCATAAGAAACAGTTTGGGCACCTTGCATTAAAGGATAAATGATTTGTTCACAATTGGTCACTATTTGCTGACCCACATTAACACATGAACCCATTACAAACCCATTCTGAATACATATTTAATGAAATTTAAGATGTTTCTGTTCCTCCATTTAAGTTTGGTCATTAAAAAAACAATTCAAAAAGTAAATAAAAAAATTGTAGATGTTTAATGTAAACTTCAAGAGTTCACACTTAGCTGATGCTTGACTAGGTAAATGCGTATTTGGCATGCATGCTGTCCCAGGACAGAGCTCTGAGCTCGGAAGAACACGAGCCCGGGGCAGCCTCCTGTTTAGTCAGGAGAGACAGAGGGCAGTCTGTAGGTGTCGAGATCGCCCCTGTTATTAAGATAGGAAAGAGTGGAAGGTGTCGGAGTGGATGGGGAGATTCTTCAAAGGTAATGAAAGCAGATTATTTATGAGCGTTTGGATTGGTTAGTCATGATTGTTGATGCAAAACCAGCCGCGGTCAAGCAGAAGCATGTGATCCTCCCGAAATTAGTTTAAATATAACATCACTCAGTGATATTTTGAGGTGGGTAAGTAAATAAATCATGACAGAATTAATACTTTAATGGCCCAGAACTGGTCTTTAAAGAAAAGTATTTAATTCTTTATAAGTCTCTGGTGTCCCTAGAGTCTGTGTGAAGTTTCAGCTCAAAATTCCTCACAGATAATGTTGTATAACTCTTAGAAACTGACCCTTTTAGGCTTTGATTCTACACAGCAAAAATTCCAGTGTTAAATATAGAGTGTGATTTTTTTTAGTGTTAAAAGCAGAGTACATTTTGATCCATAAGTGTTAAAGAGCGTATATTTAAGAGGGTTTTTTTTTTTTTTTTTTTTTCCCGGTGTTAAACTTTTAACCCAATATGCAGTGTATTTCCCACTAGTGATAGGAGGTCCAGTCCCGTTCTGGTTCTTTCAAACAGTGATCAAACCAGTATGTTTTACTTAAACTTGAAACATGTTGAAGAGTTGAATGTATTGAAATTATTTCTGAAAAGATTAATGAACATTTAATAAATTAAAACTATTTTCAACATGGTTGATCACTGTAAGGGTGCCACGGTGGTGCAGTGGGTAGCATGTTCAACTCACAGCAAGAAGGTTGCTGGTTCGAGCCTCGGCTGGGTCAGTTGGCATTTCTGTGTGGAGTTTGCATGTGAATGAATTTGGGGCATCCGCTGCGTAAAACATATGCTGGATAAGTTGGCGATTCATTCCGCTGTGGCGACCCTAGTTTAATAAAGGGACTAAGCCGACAAGAAATGAATGAATGAATGATCGCTGTTATCTGTCAAACACACCGATTGATAATATAGGAAAAAAGTTAATATATTAACACTTTGAAGGGTGACACACACTCCAGTTCGATGTAAGAATAAACTCTTACTGTGTTAAAAATTAACTCTGTGAGTAATGTACAAATTTCACACTTTAGAAAGTTTTATTTTAACTCCAAAATGGAGGGAGTCATATGTACACCCAAGGAGTGTTAAGTTAAACTCAAATTGAGTTAAATGTACACTGATGTTTTTGCTGTGTAATTGTGTCATTTTGGTGACTGTTGCTTTAAATTTAAATGAGATTGATCTCTTTTCAAAAGAGGGCGGAGCTACAAATGCCTGTGTGTCAGCATAGTGGCAGATTCAAAAACAAGTCTAATCTTCTATGCTAATGAGGGAGAGATCGTTACTAGTGGGCGGGGCTTTCTCCCTCTGATGACACGTACTGTACAAAGCAAGAATGTTAATCAAAGTGTTTCTGCAGACTGTTTGTATCAAGTGCGATTATAAAAATAGATGTAATGTATTTTTACCATTAGAAGCTGGTTATATGCACACAATGCTGCCACAGAGCTGTGTTTAAACACATTATAAAAAAGATTTTTGCACAATAGGCGCCCTTTAAACAAAATATGTTTTGTAGGTGTTGATCTGTTTCATCACGTTTGTTTGCAGTGCAGATGATTATATAATAGCGTCTAATGATCTAACATCACAGCATTCAGAGGCAGATCACCCGTGACTGTTCTCAGGTTAATTATTAAAGCTTATCGAAAGTTGTTATAAAAGAATTTATGATCATTGTGCATGAGTTATGAGAAAGGTCAGCAGTCCACCGCAACGTCACAAACATATAAACAAACACCGTCTACTGCACCGGGTTGTTATAGCGACTGCCATATATAGCCAGATTTATCATCAGTGACTTCAGTGGTAAAATATGGCTAATAAACAGTCAACTACAAGGAAACATTGATTGAAATAATTTGCTATCTGATTTGGTGGAGCCAGGAATGTAAAAATCAAATGATTCATGTTTAAAGGTTGTAAAGTACATACATTTCTAGAAAGAACTCACATGAAAGCATTTATATAGCTAAAAAACTTTTTAAAATTTTTAATGCAAGTATATTTACCAGAGGTTTTAAAGTACAAGGATTTCTTCAAAGAGCTGATATTAAACAATTTACATTCCTAAAAATGTTAAACATTTTCTTTACTAGTAATAAAAGAACAAAAAATGTGAGCTTTTATTTTTTTCAGAATTTCTACATTAATTTTTTCCCAATTTTTCACTTCTTGCAATTCTGACTTTTCCTTTGTCAGAAATCCAAACATGCGTATATCATACCTGCCAACATTTATCAAAAATTCCAGTGTTAAATATACAGTGTGATTTTTTTGGTGTTGTTTAGTGTTAAAACTAGAGTACATTTTAATCCACGAGTATTTCCCACTAGTGATGGGAAGTTGTTTTTTTACTCGAACCGGTTCTTTCGGACAAACAGTGATCAAACAAGTATGTTTTACTTAAACTTGAAACATGTCTTGTTGCATTTTAAAATGCAAAGAGTTGAATGTATTGAAATAATTTCTGAAAATATTAACGAAAATTTAATAAATGAAAATTATTTTCAACATATTCGATCACTGTTATCTGCCACACCATTTGATAATAGGAAAAAAGGTTACATATTAACACTTTGAAGGGTAACACACACTCCAGTTTGATGTAAGAATAAACTCTTACAGTGTTAAAATGAACTCTGTGAGTGATGTACAAATCTCACACTGTAGAAAGTGTTATTTTAACTCCTAAATGGAGGGAGTCATATGTACACCCAAGGAGTGTTAAGTTAAACTCAAATTGAGTTAAATTTACACTGATTTTTTTGCTGTGTAACTGTAACTCAGTAAATACCAATATTACTAAACTGGAAACAGAAAGCTGCTCCTACATATATACATCTAATGACGGATGTAATGAAACATTTAGAACTAGAGAGAATCAGATTCTCCCTAAAAAAGAAAGACGACAAATTTTCTAAAATCTTAATTTTATAAAAAATATATTTTTCTTTTTTTGTATTTATTTTAATTTGTTTCCTTTTTGTAATATATTTATTTATATGTTTAATCATTGTGTTAATCCATTATCATTATACTTCTGTATGTATTGTTTGTATATTGCTTGTTTTATTTGTTAATTGTTGTGTTGGTTGGACCAAATTTGTAAGTCAAGGTGTTTGAATGTCTCAAAAACAATAAAGAACATTTACAAAGTTATACCAGTTGCGACCGGGGATGGGCCGGTATAAGATTCTGAGGGTATGATAAAATTGTCACTGTTATGATATAATATCACGTTTTGACAGTATTGTAATCACTTCTTTTTTTTTAATGTTTGGGTAAACAACAACTTTTTCCCCACTTAACACAATATATTTTATTATTAGAAGCATTTAAAATATTTTGGAACGGTAGCTTTTAATGTGGAGGTGCTGGACAAACTAAACAAAATAGCTGTAATCACGCAAACCCCCCTCAAAAAACACAATTGTATGTATATACCGCTGGAACGGTATTGTTACAGACTGTACCAAAAAGCTGAGGACCGGGGGGAAGAGAGGTGGAATTTCCAAGTGGAGTTTTCCGGGACAAATAACAAAATGGGAGGGTGGCGGGAGATGGGTCTGAAATATGGAAGAAGCTCACACTTCTGTTTTTAGTACATCCCAATTTATTAATAAATATTATTAATAATTAATAATTGAAAGCTAAAAAATAGCTTAAACTGTAAGCGAAAATTTTGTTTTCCACAGAATGAAAATAATTTTCCATACATTTCTGTGTGATATCAAAAAAGGTCATGTTAATTTATTTTCAGAATATACACTGATTAATTATTCTAACAAAATATGTACTGTAACACATACATTTTTTTTTTATAATTTATTTTCTTTATTTTAAAATATTTCCCAAATGATGTTTAACAAATGATGTTTTTTTCCGGCTAGAATAAAAGCAGTTTTAAATTTTTTTAAAACCATTTTAAGTTCAATATTATTAGCCCCTTTACACAATTTTTTTTCGACAGTCGACAGAACAAACCATCGTTATACAATAACTTGCCTAATCACTCTAACCTGCCTAGTTAACCTAATTAACCTAGTTAAGCCTGTAAATGTCACTTTAAGCTGTATAGAAGTGTCTTGAAAAATATCTAGTCAAATATTATTTACTGTCATCATGGCAAAGAGTTTATTATGATTAAACTTTATTATGATTAGAAATGTGTCTAAAAAAATCTGCTCTCCGTTAAAAAGAAATTGGGGAAAAAATACACATGAGGGCTGATAATTCTGACTTTAAC
>CAIGQQ010038644.1:3111200-3133496 GCA_903798035.1 Danio albolineatus | reverse complement strand
CATAACATATGTTAGCAACATGCTAACAAATGTGTGTAGTTTTTTTTAAAGACAAAGCCACAATCTGCTAAGTAAACCAGTTAAAAAAAGCCATTTTTGGTTTAGTTTCCACCTTTGTCCTGGTTTTAAAAAACACAGTGACTTCACAAACATCATAACACATGCTAGCAACATGCTAACAAACTTGTATAGTTTTTTCTAAAGACAAAGCCACAATCTGCTAAGTAAACCAGTTAAAAAAAGCCATTTTTGGTTTAGTTTCCACCTTTTTTGTGGTTTTAAAAAACACAGTGACTTCACAAACATCATAACACATGCTAGCAACATGCTAACAAACTTGTATAGTTTTTTCTCTAAGACAAAGCCACAGTTTGCCAAGTAAACCAGTTTAAAAAGGAAGAATTTTGGTTTAGTTTCCACCTTGGATGTAACTAAAAAACACGCTGTGACTTCAGAATGAGAGATGTGCTGATACACCGCTGCTAGAAGCCTAGCCTGAGCGATTGAAATGTTCCTGTGGGACGGCTGTGTTTGTAGAGGTGAACCAGAACTCTGACAGGTACAACCTTGACGAGTACATTTACAGTCCGTCCTCATCCGATCTCCCTTTAACCCTGACCTACATTCACTTTAAAAGCTTTTGTTATAAAAAAAAAAGGCCAAGCGGGTTGAAAAATATGTACCGGACAGACAGAAGAGGACACATTCAGCGTCTGGGTGTGTTTTAATAACGTCCCAGACGCGACCCAGACGAACACAAAGTGAATCTCAATGCTGTTGAGGAAATTTGTGTTAAAACACATGCAATATCCCACCCTCTGTTGGTAAAGTCAAACATCTGTGTCTGTGTGTACTTGTTTATGTGATTTAGGAGGACATGAATTTGTATAATGATATAGGTATGACCTAGTACTCTAAGGTGGTTTACGAGGACATGATGGATGTCCTTGTAATTCAAAACACTTAAAGATCATGTTTAACAGGGTGTTTTCATTCATTCATACATTTTCCTACGGCTTAGTCTCTATTTCAGAAGTCGCCGCAGTGCAATGAACTGCCAACTATTCTGGCTTATGTTTTATGCAGCAGATGCCCTTCCATCCGCAACCTGTACTTAGAAACACGGCCAATATAGTTCACCCAATTCACCTATAGCGCATGTGTTTGGGCTGTGGGGGAAACCAGAGCACCAGCATGAAACTCACACCAACATGGGGTGAACGTGCAAACTCCACACAGAAATGCCAACTGGCCCAGTCGGGATTTGAACTTGTGACCTTCTTGCTGTGTGCTAAACACTAAGCCGTCAGGGTGTTTTAACATCCATGTTTTGTTGTAGTTACCTGTGAGGGTTGGGTTTAGGGTTAGGGGTGGGGTAAGGCTATATAATAGTGGTTTATACAATATAAAATACATTACGCCTATGGAAAATCCTCATAAACCATATACAGTATATATACACAAGTGTGTGTGTTGCACTTAAAAATATCCTATGTTTGTTAATTGAGTTTATCACCTGCTTCTGAGATGAAGACACATCTGCTCACTCAGACATGATTTATATGCGATAAAATGACATATTCATACTCGGAGACTCAAAGTACAGAATATGTGACAGAATATGAATTATTTTTGTCACTTTTATTAATAGGGACACACTAACACAATTCTTGCTGCCTTCATTTTTAAGTTGAATCAAATGAACTTCTCCAGTCATCTCAACTTACTAATATATTAAGGTAAACTTTGCATAACTTAAAAAATGTATTTGAAACCTGATTAACGCAATAAAATAAGTAACAAACACATTTGTAGTCGTGACTTTGTGTCGCATCATATTTTACAGTGCAGTGAGAAAGTTAGTAGGAAAGGGTGAAACTGAAATGCCAACATTTGTCAATGCCTGTCATTTGTGCCATTAGTCATTTCTGATGAAGACTGTGGCTTTAAATATCTCTACTATATAAAATACAAAATTTTAAATTGGATTTTTACAAATTTTTGTTAGTTGCCATGACAACATGAACATAGATTTGATCGACAAAAATAACAAAATCCAAAATAATTTAAACATTTAATCTTAACAGTATTTTATGGTTATATATTATATTATGTTATATTATATTATATTATATTAATTTATATTATATTAATTTATATTATATTATATTATATTATACTATACTATATTAATTTATATTATACTATATTAATTTATATTATATTATATTATATTATATTATATTATATTAAATTATTATATTATATTATATTATATTAAATTATTATATTATATTAATGTATATGATATTTTATTATATTATATTAATTTATATGATATTTTATTATATTATATTAATTTATATTATATTAATTTATATTATATTATTCATTCATTCATTTTCTTGTCAGCTTAAAGCTTAATTATGAACCGCCAACTTATCCAGCATATTTTTTACGCAGTGGATTCCCTTCCAGACGCAACCCAGTACTGGGAAACATCCATACACACACATTAACACTCATACACTATGGACAATTTAGCCTACCCAATTCACCTATACCACGTCTTTGGACTTGTAGGGTAAACCGGAGCACCCGGAGGAAACCCATGCAACCACGGGGAGAACATGCAAACTCCACACAGAAATGCCAACTGACCCAGCCGAGGCTCGAACCAGCGACCTTCTTGCTGTGAGGCAAACGTGCTACTCACTACGCCACCATGGCGCCTAATATTATACTATATTATATTATATTATATTATATTATATTATATTTCAATTATATTATATTATATTATATTATATTATTTAACTTTAACTAAAACAATTAGCTAGCTCTCAGTGGCTCTCCCATGGTCACCCACTGAAGCTAAGCAATGCTACGCCCGGTCAGTACCTGCATCGGAGGCCACATGGGAAAACTAGACTGCTACCGGAAGTGGTGTTAGTGAGGCTGGTCAGTGTGGGTCCTAACGCCCCAGTAAAGTGAAGGGGACTCTATACTGCTCAGTAAACGATGTCGTTTGGACGAGACGTTAAACCGATGTGCTAAAACATGCTAGTAACATGCTATCAGTGCTTTAAAATGTTAACAAAGTGCATAAACATGTGAACAACTCTCTAAATACATGGTAATTACATACCGGAAATTATGTATTTCGGTGTACAATATTTAGCTGACATGAAGAACTCCTGTTATACACTAGCTTGTTATTATAGTAATAAAAACCTGCTAGTGAAGTGCTAAAATATGCTAGCAACAATGCTGCACAGTGCTAGTATTGTGGTATATTATGTACTGTGAGTAATGTACTAAAATATGCTAGTAACATGCTATCAGTGCTTTAAAATGTTAGCAATGTGCTAAAACATGTGAACAACTTTCTAAATACATGGTAATCGCATACCGGAAATTATATACCCGGTCAGTACCTGGATCGGAGATGGGAAAACTAGGTTGCTGCCGGAAATGATGTTAGTGAGGCCAGCAGGGGGCGCTCAACCTGTGGTCAGTGTGGGTCCTAACGCCCCAGTATAGTGAAGGGGACTCTATACTACTCAGCAAGCTCTGTCTTTTGAATGAGACATTAAACTGAGGTGTTCGCTCTCTGTGGTTGTTAAAAATCCAAGGATGTCCTTTGAAAAAGAGTAGGCATTCTGCCAAATCTGCCCACTGGCCTCTGTCCATCACGGCCTCCTAACCATCCCCCATATCATAATTGGCTTCATCACCCGGTCTCCTCTCCACCAGACAGCTGGTGTGTGGTGTGTGGTCTGCCGCAATATGGCTGCCGTCTTGTCATCCAGGTGGATGATGCACACTGGTGGTGGATGAGGAGATCCCTCAAAAACGTGTAAAGTACTTTGAGTGCCCAGAAAAGCGCTATATAAATGTAAGGAATTATTATTATTATTATTATTATTATTATTATTATTATTATTACTTAAACAATAAAAGCAATTATATTACTTAAAATAAAGATTAAGTGTAAAACAAAAAGAATAATTGCACCAATTTCAGCTATTTTTTATATTTATTATTATAAATATTTTAAAATATATATATTTATTCACAATTAAAAAAGCAAAGAATTACATAAAAGAAAAAAATACAAAAAGTATAATAAAACTAATTTCTTACATAAGTGAAAGTATAAATATTGAAAGTATTTCAGAGTTCAAACTGTCTGAGCACCACTTCTGCATCAATCCTTTGCAGACGTGAGAATATTTAAGCATATTTCTGAGGCAGAGCTGAATTTTGCCGTAATATTACAATCCAGGGCTGCAGACACACTTATTTTCCAGCTATTCTTTTGAATCAGTCTGAGCGAGTCGAGGTCAGGGCGCTCTGAAAGAAAAGTGCTGAAGCATTCCGCTCAGTCTTTTCCGGCACACACAACCTGACAGAGATAAAACGAAGGCGAGAACGATCATCTTCTGAGACACAGAGACGCTCTGAATCACACGTCACGCTGCCCAGAAGAACACCTCTATAGAAATCAAGACTGAACTCTAATCCTCATCCTGTCTACTCTCGAACAACCAGTCTGGAAAGACAACAAATATATACAGTGATGTGTGGAATCAATTGCAAAATTCATAGTTTTGCACATCATATATTGTCATAATTTGATGTATTTCTGAGTAACATATATTTTGCACTGTACAATTGCAGTTATATGCTAGCAAAATGTTATTAAACTGATAAACCTGCTGGCAATAGTTGTAAATCTTGTCAGCAATGTACTAAAACATGCTAGTAACCTGCTATCAGTGCTTTAAAATGCTAACAATGTTGTAAACCATGTAGACAACTTTCTAAATACATGACAATCAGTATTATGGTTTATCATGTACTGTAAGTAATGTACTAAAACATGCTAGTATCATGCTATCAGTGCTTTAAAATGTTAACCATGTGCTAAAACATGTAAACAACTCTCTAAATACATTGTAATTAGTAATATGGTTTATCATGTACTGTAAGTAATGTTCTTAAACATGATAGTAACATGCTATCAGTGCTTTAAAATGCTAACAATGTGCTAAAACATGTAAACAACTTTCTAAATACATGGCAATCAGTATTATGGTTTATTATGTACTGTAAGTAATGTACTAAAACATGCTTGTAACGTTATCAGTGCTTTAAAATGCTAACAATGTGCTAAAACATGTAAACAACTCTCTAGATACATTGTAATTAGTATTATGGTTTATCAAGTAGTTTAAATAATGTACTAAAACATGCTATCAGTGAGTTTAAATGTTAGCAATGCACTAAAACATGTAAACAACTTTCTAGAAACATTGTAATTACATACCGGAAATGATGTATTCTGAGTAAAATATTTAGCTGACATGAAGAACTCACTAGCTTGTTATTAAAGTAATAAAAACCTGCTAGTGAAGTGCTAAAATATGCTAGCAACAATCCTGGACAGTGCTAGCATTGTGGTATATTATGTACTGTAAGTAATGCACTAAAACATGCTAGTAACATGCTACCAGTGCTTTAAAATGTTAGAAATGTACTAAAACATGTAAACAACTCTCTAAACACATGGTAATTAGTATTATAGTTTATCATGTCCTGTGAGTATTGCACTAAAACATGCTAGTAACATGTTATCAGTGCTTTTAAATGTTAGCAATGTGCTAAAACATGTAAACAACTTTCTAAATACATTATAAATTAATAAAATGAAATAAAAATCTGCTAGTGAATGCTAGAACTTGTTAGCAACATCTTTGTAAGTGCTACTATTGTAGAATATTATGTTAGCAATGTACTACAATTAGCTGGTAACATTCTATCAATGCTATAAAATGTTAGCAATGTGCTAAAACATGTAAACAAGTCTCTAAATACATGGAAATTAGTATTATGGTGTATTATGTGCTGTGAGTAACATACCAAAACATACTAGTAAGTGTTTTAAAGTGTTTAAAGTGTTAAAATTTTGTGCTAAAACATGTAAACAACTCTCTAAATACATGGTATTTATAAACTGGAAATTCAATACACAATTTTTAACAGGAACCACAACGTTAAAACATGTTAACAATGTGCTAACATATGTTTTAAGCATGTTAAAAACATGCTAAAACATGCAAGTAATGAAGTAAATCATGTTAGAAATACTAATCAAGTTAGTAACAATAGAAATGATCTTTAATACACGCTAGTAATATGTTAAATATGTAATGTCAACTGCATTAACTCTAAAACACACATTTCTTGGATGGAATAATGAATGAATCACTGGTTTAGAGGTGTTATGAGGGTTTGGACGCTCCAAGTATGCCTGACCCAATATCAGGACAGACCCGACGTGTCCTTCGTCCCACAAATGTGCCATTATACAGAAGTCACCCAAACTGGACAGGGTACAAAAAGAAATGCAGGACAACTCATTATCCAAGACTCACGCTGGGCTCAAAATGGCCTCCGTCTCGCACAAAGAGGCCTAAAAATAACAGGGCTTTTGTTTAGAGCCAAAAGAGAGTCAGAAAGAGGCCAGAGCTGGGTTTACGAGAGGGAGAGGACATGATCACAGACGGACCGCCGGCAGACCAGTCACTGACCCTCTGACGCAAAATACACACTACTATAAAAAAAAAAAAAAACAAGTCGTAAAATTTAAGGTAGAAAATGGCAGCTGTGGTCGCCGGAATCTAACCATTAAAAACACGGGTCACACTTTACAATAAGGTTCATTCGTTAATTAATGCATTTACCAAAATGAACAAACAATCAACAATACATTTACTACAGTATTTGTTCCTGTTAGGTAATGAATATACAGCTGTTCATTGTCAGTTCATATTAACTCCCGGTGCATTAACTAAGGTTAACAAGCATGGACATGGATGGTAATAATGCATTAGTAAATGTTCAGTTATGATTAATAAATGCTGTACAAGTCTTGTTCATGATTAGCTCATGTTAGTGAATGCATTAAATAATGAACCTTATTGTAAAGTGTTACCAAAATATTGAAGGAACGTAAAATACATTTCTAAATTTTACTGTAAATTACCATATTTCATACTTTTTTTTTGTCAGACACCAATGGTTTGAAGTACTAACATCTACACAACTTAACTTTGTTAAAAATAAACACAACCATATGCGGGAGTGAATGAGTAAGCCAAATGATGAAATCAATGCTAAAAATAGAAGGTCAAAATGAGCGCACCGCATTTTTGTAAATGTATTTATTTATTAGATTAAAAAAATTATAATTCTTTCATTTTTTTATTTTATTTCAGTTTTACTTATTTTGGTCCATTAAGTGAAATAATAATTTTTCACCTCCTGGAAACTATCTGTAATAAAATATGCAATTAAAGGCATAGATTTCAAAAGAGTAAATAAATCTAAATACAGAAAATATTGAAATTTCTAATTTATTTCAATTAATTAAAAAATAATAGTAATAAATATACAGAGACATCTAAATACTGTCCATAAACGTACTAGTGTAAATACTGACTATTTCCAAATCCCCGGGTCTGAATGCAGACACAGTGGGCAGCAGTGCAGCAGGTCTCTTGCCATGTCTATTCCAACCGTTAGCGCTGCCGGTAATCTGGAGGATTTTAAACATGTGTGAACACAGCAGCACGGATATAGGCGATGTGTCTGAATGGTAACAAACTCAACTGATAAAAGACAAAGTCTACCATTCTCCAATTCTCGTACAGCTCTGCTGACAAAAATGCTTGCTGCAAACAAACAGCTTTCCTGTCTCGAGCCTAACAGAATCACAGGGGAAAACATGCAACAAACACTGTGGATCAGGGAAACAACATATAAGACTCGTGCCGTGCAGACGCGATCTCACCCAGTCATTGGGTCTCAAAGCTTGGCAGGTCTGCTTTGCCTTAGGAAAGCATGTGCTCTCATGAATAATAAAGAAGCAGGGTCTTCTCATAGGATAAGAAAACTCCACTATGAATAATAATGAGAAACCGATGCATCATCACTCCACTAGCAGATTCGCGATACGTCACAGATTTTGATCCACCCCAAAATTATTTTAAACCCGGAAGATGAAATTAGCTGACAAAAGCTCAAAACTATACAGCTTTCCCTACAATTAAAGCTGAGAGGAGCTAACACTGCCTTAACTGATGCTCAACACACACAAATCTGTTAAAATAAAAAATAAAAAAGTACTCCAGGGTTTCTTGAACCTTTAAACCCAAACTATTAATATTCATTCATTCATTTTCTTTTCCCTTTAATTAATCCGGGGTCGCCACAGCAGAATGAACCGCCAACTTATCCAGCATTTGTTTTACGCAGCGAATGCCCTTCCAGCCACAACCCATCTCTGGGAAACATCCATACATTCTCATTCACACACATACACTACGGACAATTTAGCCTACCCAATTCACCTATACCACATGTCTTTGGATTTTTGGGGGAAACCGGAGCACCCGGAGGAAACCCACATGACCACGGGGAGAACATGCAAACTCCACACAGAAACGGCAACTGACCCAGCCGAGGCTCGAACCAGCGACCTTCTTGCTGTGAGGCGACAGAACTACCTACTGCTCCACCGTGTTGCCCAAACTATTTATATATATATATATATGCATGTGTGTGGGTCAGTGGTGTAGTTGGGGCTATAGACACATATACTTGTTATGCCTACTTTTTTCCACGAGCTGTTTGGGTATTACGACTTCTGAGGATCAATAATTGTGTAAACCCTCGGTATACTCTCTTGTTTTGCTGATCCGACTCCCCTAATTTACATGTATTCGTGTCCTCTTTAACTGTATACCAAATGTTTTCTTTAACTGGCATCTTAATTTGTTGCAGTTGGAGCATTTTTGTTTAAACTGCGCCATTCCCGCCCCCTGACGACCTTTCGTCAGTTTTTCGGAGACGACAACAAGTCAGCTGAATGATCTCACTGAAACATTCAGGTACAATTATAAAGCAGGATGGGCGTCACTTTAGCCCCTTTAAAATTTGGGTTGGGTGGGTAATAGTACACCACATTTTTTTTTAGGACTACATCACTGGTGTGTGTGTGTGAGCATGTGTGTGTGTGTGTGTGTGTGTGTGTGTGTGTGTGTGTGTGTGCGTGACCCACCAGTGGTGTTAGTGTAGACGTCAGTGGCTGCAGGGCTGTCAGAGATGATGGAGGCTGTTTCTCCTGACGCCGATCGGTCGAAACTCAGCGTTCCTGATGTGCTGATCTGACCAGACGGAGACACTGTAACTGCAGCGCACACATTCACACACACACACACACACACACACACACACACCACTGAGCTTTATGAACCACGTCACTCCGATCAATGTCACACCTGAGACTCATCAACAGTAATATTAATAATATATGTGTCTCTGGATACACGTGGTGACGCAAAACAATTGATTTGAGCTATTCTGTGCTGGTCACAAAGCATATATGTACCGGAAAAACATACAGGAAAAAACTGCAATGCAAAGCCAATTTATTTTCTGAATCTGGCTGAAATTTAAAATCAATTCAATAATAATAATAATAATAATCTTTTTGCAAAAATAAAAGACAGAGAAAACGATGATGAACTAAAGTAATTATTATATATCATTAATTCATTCATTTTCTTTTCAGCTTAGTCCCTTTATTAATCCGGGGTCACCACAACGGAATGAACCGTTAATTTATCCAGCATATGTTTTACGCAGCGGATGCCCTTCCAGCTGCAACCCATCACTAGGAAACACCCATACACATTCACACACATACACTACGGACAATTTAGCTTACCCAATTCACCTATGTCACATGTGTGTGGACTGTGGGGGAAACAGGAGCACCCGGAGGAAACCCACACCAACACGGGGAGAACATGCAAACTCACACAGAAATGCCAACTGACCCAGCTGAGGCTCGAACCAGTGACCTACTTGCTTGTGTATGTATGTATATATATATTTGATTTTATAGAAGTACTTTATTACAAGTACTGATTTAACATTTGACTTCATTTTATTTAGACTTTTACATCATAATTCTGTATTAGACTGCATTCAATAATGACTTTTATTTAGCCTAATAAAATTTTGAAATATTGTATAACACATATCATTTTATAGTTATATATATATATATATAAGAAAGATATAAAACAGAATTTTAATTATATACTTAAATAAAATGTAAAATCTGGCTGCAAAAGATAATGCATATGATTCAAATCTAATGTAAATTTGCGTTTTATTATAGAATTACAAAAATAAATGTGTGCTTTCTTACTGCTGGCAACACACACAAAAATATTTTCAATTTAATTAAATTGCTAATAATAACAATTTAATTTAAGTAAATATATTAAATACTTTTAGTTTAAAACAAATTATTTAATTATTAAATTTAAATACAAAAATATTATTGCTGGGCTAAGATTAACAGTGTTGACAGATTGGGTGGTTTCCTACAGAAGTCCTAAGAGGCCATGCATTAAATTATTTTTTCTCTCTTGTTATGTCCTGATCACAACTTAATTTTTGTTTTTATTTATTTATGTATGTATTTATCCCTCAACTGTTACCATTTTAAAGCAACTCTATAAGGCGCAAAATAAGTTGCTGCATGTATGAGTTAAATTATGAAGAATGATGAAGATCCTGCATTTGCTTTAATCCTGTCCGCAAGTTATTTACAATTACTTTATAATTGCGCCATATAGAGTTGCTTTACAATGGTAACAGTTGAGGGAATATTATTGTAAATAATGGTCTATAATCATATACATGACTATGATCATGAATGTACATTAATCACGGGTGTTTGCGCTCATAATATTATTGCTGTTCTGAACGCCCTTAACATGTTACGCGAATGCGCGTCTGCAGCTAGGCTATTCTCTCCCTGGCCAGACATTGACCAGATATTATTATTAATAATAAAAATAATAATTATTATAATAATAATAATAATAACAATAATAATAATAATAATGTAATAACAATATATAAATAAATAAATTATAACAAAATATAAGTCGAGATCACGACTTATTTTTTGTTTTTATTTATTTATTTATTTATTGTTATTATTATTATTATTATTATTATTATTATTATTACTACTAATAATAATAATAATAATAATAATATCTTGTTATGTCGAGATCACAAGATAATTAAGTCGTGATCACGACATAACAAGAGAGAAAAAATATTTTAAAGAGCGGTTAAAGAGTGATTTTGCATAGTCTTCTGCTCGACGCCAGAGAAAATCGCTTGGGCTTGAATGCGGATCTCATAAAAATGTAATTAAATTAAATTAAGTTCAATTCACCTTTATTTGTATAGTGCTTTTACAATGTAGATTGTGTCAAAGCAGCTTCACATAGAAGATTATAGTAAATTGAAACAGAGTCAGTCCAGTTATTAATGTTGAAATTCAGTTTAGTTCAGTTCAGTGGGGTTTAATATTCATGGCTGAGAGTCCAAACACTGAAGAGCAAATCCATCTGACGATAAACGCAAACGAAAAGCGTCCCGGTGTGTACGAGCCTTAATTGTGTTGTTTTGGTGACTGTCGCTTTAAATTCAAATGAGACTGTGCTCTTTTCAAAAGAGGGCGGAGCTATAAATGCCTAGGTGTCAGCTTAGTAGCAGATTCAGAAAACAAGACTAATGTCCTATGCTAATGAGGGGGAGATGGCCACTAGTGGGCGGGGCTTTCTCCTCTGATGACACGTACAAAGGGAGAATGTCAATCAAAGTGTTTCTGCAGACTGTTTATATCAAGTGTGATTACAAAAATAGAATTAATACATTTTTACCATTAGAAGCTGTATATATTCACACACTTTTTGTGTTTAAACCTCTTATAAAATTGATTTTTGCATAATAGCTCCTATTTAAAGTTCATTTAACTCCAAAAATATATGAGAAATCTGGATGTGAATTTGTGTGTGTGTGTGAACGCAGTGTTCAGAGGCGAACAGACACTCACATGTGGCTCCAGGAGCGAGGGTGATGTTTTTAGGAGACTGAATCTCCTTCTTATTATCTGGAGACGCGGCTCGTTCATTGTCCTTCTTCCTGCGTTTATAGGGGACGAAGAGTCGCACGGGTCCCGTCTGTACACATAACACTGAGTTACTCTCAGGAGACACGCATAAAAACATCACTGCAAAACATTACTGATGGAGATTACCATACTGAGGCTCTCCTGGCCGTAAGAGCCCTCTTTGGTGCACTGGATGAGACACAGACAAACAAAACAGTCAAATATATTTACAAAACTCATACAGTTTGGTTAGCGCAGACTTTAAAACATATCTGAGAGAACTAATCAGACTGAATCCACGGAGAATGTTAAACTACTGCATCTTTTGCATTATTTAAATTGGATTAAATGTGAATAAGCACAGCAGTAGTAATTTTTAATTCTTTTATATATTTTTTTCCAATTTCTGTTTAACGGAGAGATTTTTCAACACATTTCTAAACATGATAGCTTTAATAACTCATCATTAATACCCGATTTATTTTATCTTTGCCATGATGACAGTAAATAATATTTCACTAGATATTCTTCTAGACACTTCTATACAGCTTAAAGTGATAAATTCAAAATTCATTATTAAAAATAATAATAATAAATAATAATAATTATATCATTCATATTATCTTTAAGAATAACAATATTACTGCAGCATATATAACAAGATTAGATATGAATTTGACTAGTTTATTAATATTAAAAATAATTTTAGTAATTTATTGTTTTTCATTTTGTGCCAATATTATAAAAATGACTATTTTTTTTATTATTAATTAAATAAACATAAAATAATATCCTCATTAAGAATAACAATATCACTGTAATACATAACAAAACTATAAATGGATTTGAAATAATAATAATAATTGTTGTCATTGGATTCTTTTATCATTATATGAATTAAAATAAATAAATAAATAAATAAATAGGACTCGTTACTACAGTAAAACGTATACAATAATAATTGTAATTGATTGTAATGCATTATTATTTAAATGTATTATTTTTATTCATTAATATGCACACAAATTTGTTTTAACGTTTACAGTATTAGCTACATAATAATAATTCATTCATTTATTTTCTTTTTGGCTTAGTGCCTTTATTAACCAGGGGTCGCCACAGCAGAATGAACTGCCCATAATAATAATAATAATAATAATTATAATAATAATAATAATAATAAGGTATAATTTAAAGGCTTTTCAAGAGTTCACACTTAGATAACGTCCGACTATGATAGCAGGTTTGGCTTGCTGTCCCGGGAGAGAACCCCGAGCGCGTAAATAGATGAGGTTCCCGCCTGATCAATGAGCATTAGGAGGGATACGAGATCAGGTGTTTCTCGAGTGCCCCCGTTTGTACTATGCCTAATATGTGGTTCTGATTGATTCAGTGTGAATGTGTTGAGTGCTTGTGACTGTTGTTGCAATTTGTTTATGTGCATGTTTTTAGACTCCTGCGCAGGGAGTGCCGGCTGGCTCAATTAGAACCTCAGCCTGTGGTCCTCTTACTCTTATATATAGTAGTTTTAGGATGATCTGATAGGCTAGCTAATGATTAGCGATAGGGATCAGTTGTAGTCTATCATATCACGAGCACCTATTGAAATTAGTTTGTGAAACTTCACAAAGGTTCAGGAAACCCTGGAGTACTTTAAACAGATTTGTGTGTGTTGAGCATCCGTTTAGACAGTGTTAGCTCCTGTCAGCTTTAATTGTGGGGAAAACTGGATAATGTTGAGCTTTTGTCAGCTGATTTCATCTTCCGGGATTAAAATAATTTTTTGGGGTGGATCAAAATTGGTGACGTATTGCAAATCTGCAAGTTGAGTGATGACGTGTCGGTTTCTCATTATTATTCATAGCGGAGATTTCATATCCTATGAGAAGACCCTGCTTCTTTATTATTCATGAGAGCACGTGCTTATCCACAGGGTTTGTTGCATGTTTTTCCCTGCGATGCTGTCTGTTTGCAGCAAGCATTTTTGTTGGTAGAGCTATTTGAGAACTGAAGAATGGCAGACTTTGTCTTTTATCAGTTGAGTTCATTACCATTCAGACACAATCGCCTATATCCGTGCTGCTGTGTTCACACATGTTTAAAATCCTCCAGATTACCGGCAGCACTAACGGTTGGAATAGACATGGCAAGAGACCTGCTGCACTGCTGCCCACTGTGTCTGCATTCAGACCCGGGGATTGAGGAGGAGAGAAGTTTTTAGTGTTTAGTGTTTTTAGAATTTATAGTGTTTATATAAACACGATTATCTTTATGATGATATAACCGATTGTGGTTATGTGTATATATAATTACAAATAACAGATGCAGCAGGACATTAAATTACTGTTTATTTATTTGTATTTTAACTCTGTAAACTATAAACTCATGGGTCTCCTCATGGTTTGTGTCTCATATTGTGAGCCGACTGACAACAGTCGTTCTCTCCACTCTTTCTCCCCTGCTCTGCCGGCCACGCCCACTCCTCCCTCTGCTCACAGAGCTCCACGCCCATTAGACTTAGACTTGAACCTGATGAGGGGGGTTTCATGGCCCTTTAACTAGGTTAGTTAGGTAAGTTAGGAAAATTAAGTAAGTCATTGTATAACAGTGGTTTGTTCTGTAGAAAACTGAAAACAAATTTTGCTTAAGGGGGCTAATAATATTGACCTTAAAATGTTTTCTAAAAACTAAAACTGCTTTTATTCTAGCTGAAATAAAAGACTTTCTTCAGAAGAAAAAATATTATAGGAAATACTGTGAAAAAGTCCTTGCTCTGTTAAATATCATTTGTGAAATATTTGAAAAAGAAAAAAATTCACAGGACCTTTGACACAACGTCCTTTAAACTGAAGACTCAACATCACTTTTACGGGACTGGTTTCGCATGGATCTATTAATCATTCTTACTTTTCAATGAACACGAAAAAAAATTCTACTATTTTGATGTCAGTTTGTGAAAACTAAGGAATGTTATGTATGATTTAAGAGATTGAATCACCATGTCACTCACTGAAGAAAGATCATCACAGCAGGCGGCACATGTGCAGGACGCTGCATGAGGGTTCAGGATACGCTCCTGTCAGAACACACACATCAGAAACAAACAGAAACACTAATTAAGTTATTGAGCTCTATTTTAATGATCTAGGCGCAAAGTCTAAAGCGCATGGCGCAAAAGCATTAAGGGTGTGTCTGAATCCACTTCTGCTATTTTAAGGATGAAAAAATATGCTCTGCACCCCGGCGCATGGTCTAACAGGGTTGCGCTTATTCTCTCAATGATTTATGGGTGTGTTTTCAGCATAACGTGAATTAAACCAATCAGAGTCTCATCTCCCGTTCCCTTTAAGAGTCAGTAGTGTCACGCCATGGTGCATTCACTATTTACATGCCGGACTTGTGGAAAGTGGAAAAACTGAACACTTCACTAACAAGGAAACAGTTAAACAGAGCATCTGCAGCGTGAGGATAAAGAACGGGCCTCTTCCATTCAGCCTCTGTACTTTCTCTTTACTTTACTTTTACTCTTTACTTTACTCCTTTACTTTTCTAAACACACGTCCTGTTCTTATGCCCCATATGGTGATGCAGACGTCTTCAAAACCCCACAGGTGGACAAATCTAAACTTGTTTTTATTAATACAAATATAAATATGCATATAATAAATCCTACTACTACTACTAATAATAATAATAATAAAAGCAACATTATACAAATGCGAACTGTCATGAATAAACTAGGTTGCGCTGGTCTGAAAATAGCAACGAATTACGCCTAACATGTCTTGCGCTTTATTTCGCCAGGTGTATGATAGGGTCCACTATGTCTATTGGGAGTCCCCATAAATCATGAAAACCTGTGTGTGTGTGAGACCTGAATGAGACACTGTAAAGGTCGTCCAGCGTAGCGGATGCTTCTCTTCCAGTCTTTGCTGCTTGCTCTGCCTGACATCCCCTCAAACTCAGTCGGCGTGTACCAGCTATTGTTGTGTTTGATACAGCGACCTTTGCCCCCTGCAGATGAAGTTTACAGATCCATCACAAATTTCATTTCATTTTACAGTTAAACTATTATTGTTGTTTTTATTATTGCTATTATCATCATTGTAATCATCATATTTAACTTGTTATTTTAAGAATTTTACTTGTTATTATAAAAATGACCCAACAGAAAAATTATGCATTAATTATTAAAAATAATAAATAATAATATCATTAATATTATCATTAAGAATAACAATATTACTGCAGCATATATAACAAGATTAGATATGAATTTGACTAAAAATGATCATAATTTATTGTTTTTCATTTTGTGCCAACATTATAAAAATGACTTAATATTTTTTTATTAATTATATAAACATAAAATAATAATATCATCATTAAGAAAAACAATATTACTGTAATATAACAAAATTATAAATGGATTTGAAATAATAATGATAATAATTGTTGTTGTCATCAGATTCTTTTATCATTATATGAATTAAAATAAGTAAATAAATAAATAAATAAAATAAATAGGACTCATTACTACAGTAAAACGTATACAATAATAATTGTAATCTATTGTAATGCATTATTATTGTTAATGTATTATTTTTATTTATTAATATGTACACAAATTTGTTTTAACGTTTACTGTATTAGCTATATAATAATAATTCCTTCATTCATTTTCTTTTTGGCTTAGTGCCTTTATTAATCAGGTGCCGCCACAGCAGAATGAACTGCCCATAATAATAATAATAATAATAATGATAATGATAATGATAATGATAACAATAATAAGGTATCGCTTTATTTTGATGGTCCCTCCAACGCAATTTGTTGAATTTAAGTTACATTGCATCAATATGCCAATTAATACTCAATAGATTATAAGTAGACTATTAGGTTGGGGTTATGTACTTGCAAAGTGTCTTATAGTCTGTTAAATGTCTGTTGAAGGAGCAGAATCAGCAGATATTAAGCAGACAGTCTACTAATACTCAAATGAGAAGTAATTGGCATGTAGTTCATGTAGTTTTAGTCAACAAAACGTGCAATAGGAACCATTAAAATAAAGTGTTTCCAAAAATAATAATAATAATAATAATAATAATAATTTGCTGTTCATGTATACATTTATAAAGAGTTGAGATGTAAAAGTGCCGTCTGAAATCTAAAACGAGCATTTTCTCAGCCTCCTGTGTTTATGTTCACTTATTTCACTTCAAAGGCAATGAAAAGAACTTACTAATCATCATAAAATAAAATTACTAACCCTACACACAGGAGCCCTAAAAATAATTGAATATTCGACAAAGATTTTAGAGACACTTAGAGGCTTTGACGTCTGAACTCTTCATATTTAGTCATCTGGCGCCCTCTAGTTGTGTGTTTGTGTACATGTTTTTGTGACATTTCAGGACACAAATCTCAATGAATTATGACGTGTATTACATGAAGGCGGTGAATTATGAGGACATTGCTGTATTTTCTTGTGTAACAGAGGCCAGCTAGTGAAGTGCTGAGCAGGTAAACCTCACTCAAGGTGCTCTAGCAACAGACACTAGAGGCCATGGTCTTTAGCCTCCTTGGTAGCAGGGGCGGATCTAGGAGTGGGGCAACAGGGGCACCGGCCCCTTTTGAAATCGGTATGGCCCCTGTTGTGCCCCTCTCCTCTAATTCATTGCTGATACATATCAAAGCTCGGACATAAAGATGCGCTTTAACTCATGTTATACGCCGGTGATCCCTGTTACCTGTTTTTTTTTCTCTTGTATGACGAGTGCTTTCATCCCTGCAGATCGACTGGTTTGTTCCGAAACAGGGAGTAAAATTGTTACAATGCTGCTTGCCACACGGTTCGCTTTAAAAAACGAAACTTTATTAATAAACAAAGTGAACTAACTGACGATTTTTTAATTAAATGGATAGTTCACCCAAAAAGAAACATTTATTTCTACTGTTGAAAAAAAAAGAAGATTCTTTAAAGAATGCTGAAAAAAATGTAACCATTGACTTAGTATGGAAAAACAAACACTATAGAAAGTCAGTGGTTACAGGTTTCCAGCTTGCTTTAAAATATTTAAGATATAAATCAGAAGAAAGAAAGTCAAACATGTTTGGAATAGATGAAGGCTGAGGGAGTAAATGATGAGTTTTCAGTTTGGGGTGAATTATCCCTTTAACACTATAATAATTTCTCCCTCTTCTTCTGAAATTCAAAGTCTGGGACACCACTGTCTGTCCTGTGCTTTCACTGTCCAGGCACGCTACAAAAAAGAGAAACGTAGCAGAATGCACCAGCTATAACATAGTAAACTTTTTAGCATGTGGGACTGAAGATAGCTTGAATGCTTAGTGCAGGGGTGCTCAACCCTGTTCCTAGAGAGCCACCCTCCTGCAGATTCAGTTGCAACCCATATCAAACACACCTGCCTGTAATTATCAAGGGCTGTTCAGGTCCTAATTAATTGGTTCAGGTGTGTTTGATCAGGGTTGCAACTGAAATCTGCAGGAGGGCTCTCCAGGAACAGGGTTGAGCACCCCTGGCTTAGTGTGATGGGCCTGGGCTGTCTATTTGCTCCATTACATTTGCATAAAACTAAACTAACGAAACAGCTTCTTTAGATTATACAAGTATTTTTCTTCATCTAATGAATGCTACGGGAAAATATTTGTTTGTTGTGAAAATCAGTTTCTTAAAAAATAAAATAAAATATAATGATAAAACCTACAATATTTCCCAAAGACACATGCAACTTCTCCTGTACACATAAAGGGATCTTAGAGTGTATGATATTGATGAATATGTTGTTTCTGGCTGCTAAAATGGGCAGTGTTAACTAACCTCATGTTACAACACTCCCTAGTCTCCCATCTTTGCTAACGCAATTATTTTCGCAGAAACGCAGCAGGTAAAATTATGATTTTCTGATATCTCTACTATTTGCAGAAGTAAAATGAACCCTGAAAAATTATGATAGGCTTATATAAAGTAATATATACAGTATTTTTAACCTCTTAAACTCTAGTGCTATTTTGGGATTTCCGCCTGGATTTTGCCTACCTAATTTTAAAAGCTTCCCAAATCCACATGCAGAGGAGTAAATGCAAAAATGTGGTATCCTTTTTAAAGAAAACCCTTTAAATTTTCATAAAACACTGTTGAAAGTGATTAAAATAATTGTATATGTTGTCTGTGTTATTATAAACACTTTAAAAAAGAGGCGCTTTCTGTATTTTTTCTTTATAAATTCAAATTTAAAAGAGTATATTTTAGGTTCTTTGTGGTCTAGGTTGCTGTATTTAATTTTGGTGGTTCCTGCACATGTCAGTAATCATAAGAAAAACGAAAAATGTAATAATCTATGCAAAAGTTATTGTATTCCAACTGATGAGAGGTGCTATACCTTTTTTATGTAATTTCTGCCTACCAAACTTGGAAAGTCTTCCATATCCAAATGCAGTGGTATAAATGACAAATTCCAGTGTTATTGGACACAAAACCATTTGAATTTACAAAAGAAACTGCTGAAAGTAATAAATAATGTGTTATGTTTTCTGTTTTATGATGAACCACTTCAACATTGGGCGCTTTTTTATTTTTTGTTCTAAAATGCTTTTTTGAAAATGTGTAAATAATCCCATAAGAGAATAAGACAACTGCAGACAGTTCTACTTGAAACCAGCAGAGAGCAGCAAACACTAGGAAAAAGAGTTTTGTCTCTACCATAGAGTATGCAAAAGTTATTGTAATTCTGAAAACTGAATATTGGGAAAATATGGCATGCGGATAGACTATTGTTTTCATATTTTCACGATCTTTGGTTTGATCAAACATAATTCACTGTGTTTTGACCACATTATACATATAAAAGGAATACTTATGCACATCACCTCAAAAACAGCGGAGAAATGGCCTGTTTTGAAGCACTCAGCATAAGGTAAGAGATGATATAGCATTTGAGGCTTTCTGTGCGATCTGGGGCTGCTTATTGATCATAAATATAATATGAAATAGAATATAAATAGAATATAATTCACATAAAGGAATGCTAGAATCGTACAAGGATGGGCAAGAGCTTTTATTTGAGCTATGACTTGTACATGTGTCATATATGAAGCATATAAAAATAGGAAAATGACAGCTCGGGTATCCAGTATTTTGTTGTGTAATTAAATGTTAATAACTTTTGTACAGTAAAATAAAAACCTAAGTGATGCATATGTGCATAAAATATAGCTTCTACGCTTTCAAACGGAACCACTTATAGGGGTCTTGCGCAACCATGGACCTTTAAAAATTAAAGTGAAACTGATGACGTCATAGGACCCGGTACCGGGTCTGCTGAGTTTAAGAGGTTAATAGGACAAATAGTTATATGTTCTACACATATAGTGCAAGCACCAATTGAATAACTTGGCCCCCCTCTGTAAACTGTGGCCCCACCTTGGCACCTGCCTTTAAAAATTCCTAGATCCGCCACTGCTTGGTAGAGCAACCGACTCCCATGTGGAAGGTCGCCCGTTTGATACCAGCTCGGAGCAGGGTGAGTGGTGTACAACCGGCGAGGTTACCCTTGCTAAAATACAGTTTGTACAGTATAAAAACACTGGAAATCTATGCAATGTCCCCACAATTCACAAAAACACCCGTGTGTGTGTGTCTCTGTGAACTTGTTTTCCTATCCCAATGGGCACTTAAACCTGAACGCACACAGACTCCTGGGCACTACCATGGAAACCAAAAGTGTGATGTGTACCTGAGCCCAGTCTGTTCTTGTACAGGATGCCGCTGGTGTTTCTGCAGCGCACTGGGAGCTCGTTGTCATAAACAGACGGGTCCCAGTTGTACTTCGAAACGTCTTTATCATGTCCGGACGACAGTGGGGTGTTGGGGGTTTGAGGACCTGAAGGAGACACACAAACACATTCAGAAGACGTATTTCCGATGTGATTTATAGATGCTGAAGCTGAAGTTCACCAGGGGTCATGGGAGTCCCTGTGGCTTTCAGGCTTGTGGCGTCTACGATGCTCCCGTCAGTGTGAACCACGATCAGCGTGGCCTTCTGGGCACTCAGAGTGTTTCCGATCTGAAGCGTCGCTCTGCCCGTCTGCACAAATATCACATTTAATGCTGTTATTCTGATCAAGAACATGTTTCTATTTACTTTAAAATAACTGAAAGTGTGTGTACTGTGGTATTACTATGATTACTGCGGACATGTGAGAGGTTAAATAATAGAATATGAATATATAAGTAATCATACAGTACCCAAGGTTTAATAAAGATTGAACAGAACATAAAACTGTGGAAAAAGCTAAAATTTTTTAGTAAATACAATAAATATATATACATATTAAGATTTAGCAGTCACTACTTGAAGTGGTTCAAAATAGGGGACCCAAATATTAATATTATATTTAAATATTTTATAATTATTTACCTAATATTTTTTACAATGAACTAAATTCATTCATTTTCCTTCAGCTTAGTCTCTGTTTCAGAAGTCGCCACAGCAGAATGAACCGCCAACTATGAACTAAATTATCAATATATATTTTTATTAAATTATGTATTTATTACTTATTTATACTTAATTAATTAATTATTAGTGCTGTCAAAAGAATAATCAGCTTCAGTTTTCTTTATTTGTTATTCAAAACATCACAATGAATTGTAATGCAGAACGAAATTACGTTGCATCAGACCCAACAAGAACATAAAAAGCATCACTATACAAACACTATAAAATCCTAACATAATAAACAAGCTTTTATAATTTCATAAAAATATAAAAATAAAGTTATATAAAATATAACCCAATTAAAAAATATCTGAAGGGAATAACCTAATACTTAAATACCTATTTCACTATTTGTTATAATAGTTGTTATGTTAACAATTTATGCTAGTTTAACTATTTATTTATTGATTATTACATACTAGCTATCAATAGTATTTAAGATATGGTATTATTCAAAAGTCTTACAATGACAGGATAAAAACTATCATGAAACCGCACTGATTTGCTCCTCAGGCTTCTGTAACGCCTACCTGATGGCATGAGCGTGAGCAAACTATGGCCAGGGTAGGTTGGATCCCTTAAAATGCTATTTGCCCTAGTCAGACAACGTTGTTGACAGAGTTCCTCGATTGATGTCATTTTGACTCCAACAGTCCTTTCTGCTGACTTTATTATCTTCTTGATGGTGTTCTTGTCAGATACACTGCTATTCTCATACCAAAG
>CAIGQQ010038644.1:3086695-3106200 GCA_903798035.1 Danio albolineatus | reverse complement strand
CCCACAACATGATGAATACCAAAACTACTTGTACACACAGACACACACACACACACACACACACACACACACACACACACACACACACACACACACACACACACACACACACACACACACACACACACACACACACACGCACACGCACACGCACACGCACACGCACACGCACACGCACACGCACACGCACACGCACACGCACACGCACACGCACACGCACACGCACACGCACACGCACACGCACACGCACACGCACACGCACACGCACACGCACACGCACACAGACACGCACACTCCTAAACTTACTGCACAGTTTATGAGAAAATATACTCAATTAAATACTCGATTGACAGTCAATAACACAGACAGAGAGCGTGCTGGGACTGACCCAGGTCATGGCGGGTCCGAGCGGATCAGTGACCGCCTCGTACATCTCCAGGTCGTTGCGTCTGATCTCTGAGCTCATGGGAAAAGCCAGCGGGAAACCCAGCAAAACCACATCCGCCTGCTTCACTTTACTGCCTGAGGAGAATAAAGCACATCTGCAACTTTGCTTCGTAGTTTTGCTCTTTTAAATATTAGTGTGTTTATTTAAGGAAAAATATCATATCTAAATTGAAAGCTATTGTTTAGAGTTTCTTTGTATTACAAATTCATTAGAATGATAGGATATGGTAAATCCTATATTTTTCTGAATGATTTGCTGTGCATTTAAATAAATTTGGACTGAATTTAGTTTCTTTTAATGTAATTTTAGAGACTTTTCACTTAGAATATAGAATATAAAGTCATGGTGCAGTGGAAACAGAATAAATACTGTGTATGACTCCCATGAGCCTCGAGGACTGCATCCACACATCTCTGCAATGACTCAAGTAACTTATTAATAAAGTCATCTGGAATGGCGAAGAAAGCGTCCTTGCAGGACTCCCAGAGTTCATCAAGATTCTTTGGATTCATCTTTAATGCCTCCTCCTTCATTTTACACCAGACATGCTCAATAATGTTCATGTCTGGTGACTGGGCTGGCCAATCCTGGAGCACTTTGACCTTCTTCACTTTCAGGAGCTTTGATGTGGAGGCTGAAGTATGAGAAGGAGCGCTATCCTGCTGGAGAATTTGCCCTCTCCTGTGGTTTGTAATGTAATGGGCAGCACTAATGTCTTGATACCTCAGGCTGTTGATGTTGCCATCCACTCTGCAGATCTCTCGCACGCCCCCATACTGAATGTAACCCCAAACCATGATTGTTCCTTCACCAAAATTGACTGATTTCTGTGAGAATCTTGGGTCCATGCTGGTTCCAGTAGGTCTTCTGCAGTATTTGTGATGATTGGGATGCAGATCAACAGATGATTCATCAGAAAAATCCACCTTCTGTCACATTCTTAAGTTATTATATGTTGCTCTTACAACTATGATCGACGACAAGACTTTAGTCAGGTAGTGTACATATATAGTATACAGTAGCCAAACCTAATCAGAGGCAATAGACATCAGTTCTTTTTTCAGTACCAAAAATCTGACATATTTTGCTGTTACACACATGGAAATATTAGAGCAGTGAGTCAGCTACATCAGAAAACGTGCAAAAGTAGGGATTGAAGCCATGGATTTTTGATTATGTATTAAAAAAAACTAACTAAATAAGAAATTAAAGTTAAATTTTTGTGCACATTCTCAGAAACAGTCTTGTAAATGTAGGGAGGTGTTTAAATAATGATACAAATCAACCCAAAACTTCTAAACAAACTCACAAAACAAAAAAGTATTCAAGTTTTCCTCTTCTTTACCAGAAAAAGCTCCTGACCTGGCTTATATCCGTCAAACTCCGGGTGAAACTTCAGCTCCGGGTCAAAGGGGATTTTGATCTTGTCAGCGACGTCCTGCCAAGCGGGAGGATGAACTTGAGCTAACAGACCCGAAAGCTCCACTGCAAACTCAAGACTGAACAGCACAGACACACAGAAGCAATGCAGCATTAAAAGCGAAGGACTGAAGAACGTGCGGTTTGTTGTGTATTTACAGTGTTTTGTATCAGACCTGCGCTGAGCGACTGCATTAGTGAACACTGAGTTGTCCACAGTGAAGTAATATTCATCAGGAGGAATCACACCTGATGGACAAACAACGAAACAATCACAGTACATAGTATTAAACAAGATAATTGCCAAGTTTGCATAGATTATATATAGATATAATCATAGAGTGTTTTTGATTAATCTCTTCTTAATAATATAATGATGTACATTCATAAGTTCTCTGATATTTTAGTCATTGTTTGAGGTATATAAATTAACATTAATTTTATTTTTATAAATTTATGTAACATTTTTATTATTTAATTTTTTTAACAACAAATTACATTTAATGTTATTTTTAGATTTAGTTTTTTGTCATAATAATAATAATAATAATAATGAATTTATTATCTCTTTATAAATAGTAACTTTAGTGTTTCTACTAAAACTTATTTCAGTTATTATATATTCGCAAATTATTGATTTCAGTTCAATTAGCTACGTATTTTGTGACTTTATCAACTTATTTGCAAATTTTTCTGGTTTTCAAAAATTTTACTATTTACATTTCATAAATTTTCCCAGAGATGGGTTGTGGCTGGAAGGGCATCCTCTGCGTAAAACAAATGCTGGATAAGTTGGCGGTTCATTCCGCTGTGGCGACCCTGAATTAATAAAGGGACTAAGCCAAAAAAAAATGAATGAACATTTCATTAATATTTAATTTAGAAAAAATGATGATGTGTATGTATAAAATAAAACAAATGTTCATATTTAACTTCATGTTGACTTGAAAGTTCCTGTGAATTGCTTTAAAATGTGCATTTTTGTTGATTTTTGACGTAATATCAATTGAAACACGAAGAGAGGGCGGGGCATAGAGTAGCTCCGCCCTTTAAAAAACAGCGAATAGAGTGTTGTTTTCATCGCAGCTCTGTCAGTGAGAGTGGATGAGCTCAAGCGTATCAAATGAAAAGCAAATGAGAAGCCTCTTGAAAGGGGCGAGGCATGTTAGACACTAGAGAGCATTTGATTGGTCAGAAGATTTGATGAGAAAGTATGAAGTGACGCCAAAAAAAAAACAAAAGGCAAACTGCAAACTCTGGATGTTTATATCAGGTTTATACCTTATAATGCAAAATGTTTCTCAGCTTAAAGATATTCTTAAAACTAACATCTAAAAAAACGTTAATTTCATGGGACCTTTAATAACTGATGACATCACTCTTTACCTTTAATATGATACTGTTGGTCAGCAGAGTGCCATGTCACCCGTGAAACCCAGAAATCAGCGACACCCCACACCACTTCACTGCCCCGTCCGGACTGAAACAACTCCAGGTCCTGTATGATGGAGGAGACACGGAGATGGGTGCACAAGTACTTGATTATTCAAAAAAACATGATTATTCAAATGCAAACACTGCATGCAACCAACCAGAGCCCAGTTCAGTTGCTGCTCCCCTTTCAAAACTCCGCCATTTATCCTCTTGTGGGAGGGGCAAAAGTTACCAGAATCGTAACATGACTGGATGCTTTTCAGCTTCTGCTTCATGTTTCCATAAGTACTTAAGTTACTCAAAGAAACCTGAATATTCAAATGAAAATGCTGCATGCAGCCAATCAGGGCACAGTTCAAATGTTACTCCGCTTCCAAAGCTCCGCCCATCTCCTCTTGTGGAAACTGACTAGAATCGTAACATGATTAGACACTTTTGTCACTCCTGGCAACAGGAACCAGGAACATCCAGCTAGACCGGCTCTGATTAGCTGAATGGGTGATCTGATCTGCAGTAATTTTTTGAATATATATTTAAAAAATAAATAAATTAATTAAAAATTAAAATCGCTTTAACTATATGCAATAGGTGGCGCTGTGGAGCGAGCGAAACAACTTTAATAAACACATTGAAATCAGGAATATATTATTATACATGAAAAAACGGTCAAGTTCAACAATGACGGGTTTAAAAACGTCAATCCTTCTGTCAAACTAAGAAAACAGCGTATACATTTACGTTTTTTTGGTTAAAATTAAGAGTCAACTGTTATGGTAACTGCTATACTTACAATAGGTGTATATGTACGTTGTATATGCAAATTGAGGCAACCCTTACTGGATATAATGCATCAGCTTGTTCGACATTAGCATTCATAAATATTGTCTAAAATAGCATTTGATTAACAGGATATTATTCTTCTAATTAATTTTTTTTAAAATAAACGCATTAAACGTAATTTTGGTAACACTCTAGTTTACGTGCCTATGTACAATACCTAAACCCAATTAATGACAATTAATAACTGTTAAAGTCTGCATGAACCGGATGTTGCTGAGACTTTTATTTCAGTATTTTGACGTACTCCCAACTGAAACTGAATATTGAGTAGGGGGTGGAGCTTTTTTTGTGCATCATTCCATGAAACTGATTTTTAATTGACCTTAAGAATAACAATGTGAGGGCAACACGGTGACTCAGTGGTTAGCACTGTCGCCTCACAGCAAGAAGGTCGCTGGTTTGAGTCCCAGCTGAACCCGTTGGCATTTCTGTGTGGAGTTTGCATGTTCTCCCCATGTTGGTGTGGGTTTCCTTCAGGCGCTCCGGTTTCCCTTACAGTCCAAACACATGCACTATAGGTGAATTGGGTAAGCTAAATTGTCAGTAGTGCAGACTTTAATAAGGTGCAAATTAGGAGTTTATTGAGCTAGCTTTTAGTTTCACTGTAAACATCATAGTTAATGGCATGTCATTAGTGAGAATTGTATCTTAAAATAAAGCGTGATGATCAGCTGTACCCGAGTGAGATAGAAGTACTGCTGGAAGGCCAGAATCACGTCTCCGTTGATGTGAAGCTCCTGCTGGGAGTAAACGTCTTCTGGACAAACATCGACGCCTGTCACTGCGCTCTCCCATGCAAACTTTACACCCTGATGCGTTGACAAAATAAAACTGAGTATAATATAAGAGTATAAACTGCTGTACATCCAGATAAGCGGTGTACCTTGCAGCCCATCTGCTGAGCGTTTGCTTCAGCTCCTCCTAGTGTTTCTACACGGTACTGCAGGACAGCCCGGGCCAGAGCGGGATAAAAGAGGGCAACGCTGGGGTACATCCATGTGTCCTGCAGGGGGAGCCAAAGAGACAGACTCTAATGATGGAGAAGCTTCGAAACCTTTATGAATCTTTTGCTTCAAATCAGTGAGTCAAAGTGCGAATCAATTGGATCATGTGATTTCAGTAAACAGGGCTTCGCTACATCAATACTATTTTGAAAAGTTACAAAAATTCAATAGTTCTCCACTTGGGGTGATCTGTGTAATACCATAAAGTGCAAATCATATACAGTGAGGGAAAAAATGATTTGAACCCCAGCTGATTTTGTAAGTTTGCCCACTAAGAAAGAAATGATCAGTCTTTAAAGAGCCCCTATTATGGGTTTTTGAAAATGAGCTTGTATGCAGTGTGTCACACAGCTCTAAGTGAAGTGAAATGTCCAGCTGAGGCTTAAATCTGAAAGTGCACAGTGTTTAAAACTATTGATTCATCTATAAAAGAGTCGACTCATAGTTCCTCAAACGTGTCGCCGTGCTAACGAGTCTTTAGCCGTTTCGGCATGACGTGAACACGAAACATAAGTCCTGCCCATTTATGCGTGCGCAGATTCGAAATCCCCAACCCCACTCACAAACAACAGCGGTGCGAAAAAGTTGCCAGATCGGGCGGTTTTCAACTTGATTGTGCAGGTAAAACCTTTTGGACAGGGTTTGGGCTGAAATCAGTCAGCAACATCTGGCAACACAGTGAAGAGCACTGTGCTTAGCTGGATATTGGAAGTGTGCAGAGAACCCAGAGATGAGACTTTGAAGAGTTAGTAGTTTCTGCAGAAACATCTCTGCATTAAACCCAGCCATGAGCTGTTCCCCCTCCGAGGAGTGCTTACAACGGATGATTAGGAGCACCAGGACATTTCCCTGGCCTGCTATCCAGCAAGTGTGAGTAAGTGCGATTAAAACGGTCGCCTCATTGTTTTCTCTAGCTTGTAAATGATGCATTTAACTGTGTTTTGTAACTTGTAACCACTCGTAGTGTGTCTGGTTAACTTGTATTCTTATATCGCGTCTAAAAGCACAGTGTAAACGCGACGCGTGCCGCTGTGTTTACGGATTAAAATGCGTTTGAGCGTGTTCCTCTGCTGTTTGTCGTTGCTATGGCTACCATGAGCTCTGCTACACACGTGCCGCGGTGCTGTTTATAATGGTTCAGCTTTTGCCGCTGTGTTCATTAATACTGAATGTATATCGCTGTTTTTACTTCTGGTTAAGAATTAGAGTGATATGCTGGGAGACCGGGGGGTTAGTTTTCGGGGTGAGGTGTCTGAAATACGGGCGACTCCCGTTAAAAGCGAGTGTTAGCAGATTAGCTCACGCACACACTATGACTTCAGTATTGATAAGCCGTGGTGGGCATTCTCTCGTGCTGAGCGCTGTCGACCAATCGCAACAGACTGGCTCATCGGTCCAATCAGCGCAGTTTAGCATCGCGCGAAGGAGGGGTTTTGGAACAAATGAATCGCTGAACGATTCATATAGGAGTCGCTGGGATAATGAGGTAAAAATAAATGCAGATTATAAGACAATGAAAGTGTTTTTTGACCATGCAATCAGATCAGCCTGCTGTTGGAGACCCCCAAAACTAAAATATGACCCTTTTCAATGTATAATATGGGCTCTTTAATTTCAATGGTAGGTTTATTTGAACAGTGAGAGACACAATAACAAAAAAAATCCAGAAAAATGTGTTTCAAAAAAGTTAGAAATTAATTTGCATTTCTATGAATGAAATAAATATTTAATCCCTTTGAGAAACGTGCTTTAGCACTTGGTGGCAAAACCTTTGTTGGCAATCACAGAGGTCAGCCGTTTGTTGTACTTGGCCACAAGCTTTGCACACATCTCAGGGGGGATTTTCTCCTTGCAGATCCTCTCCAAGTCATTAATGTTTCGTGGCTGATGTTTGGCAAATTGAACCTTCAGCTCCCTCCACAGATTTTCGATGGGATTAAGGCCTGAGACTGACTAGGCCACTCCATGACCTTAATATGCTTCTTCTTGAGCCAATCCTTTGTTGCCTTGGCCGTGTGTTTTGGATCATTGTCATGCTGGAGTACCCATAAACAACCCATTTTCAATGCCCTGACTGAGGGAAGGAGGTTCTCACCCAGTATTTGACCGTACATGGCCCCATCCATCTTCCCTTTGATGCGGTGCAGTTGTCCTGTCCCCTTGGCAGAAAAACTCCCCCAAAGCATAATGTTTCCACCTCCATATTTGACGGTGGGGATGGTGTTTCTGGAGTCATGGGCAGTGTTCCTCCAAACACGGCGAGTTGAGTTGATGGCAAAGAGCTGGATTTTGGTCTCATCTGACCACAACACTTTCACCCAGTCCTCCTCTGAATCAGTCAGATGTTCAGTGGCAAACTTCAAACGGGCTTTTAGATGGGCTTTCTTGAGCAGTGAGACCTTGCAGGCACAGCAGGATTTCAGTCCTTCACGGCGTAGCGTGTTACCAACAGTTTTTTTGGTGACTATGGTCCCAGCTGCCTTGAGATCATTGACAAGTTCCTCCCGGGTAATTCTGGTCAAATCCCTTACTGTTCTCATTATCGTTGAAACTCCACGAGGTGAGATCTTGCATGGAGCTCCAGACCAAGGGAGATTGGTAGTTAATTTATGTTTCTTACTTTTGCGAATAATTGCACCAACTGTTGTCACCTTCTCACCCAGCTGCTTGGCGATGGTCTTGTAGCCCATTCCAGCCTTGTGTAGGTCCACAATCTTGTCCCTGAGAACCTTGGAAAGCTCTTTGGTCTTGGCCGTGGTGAAGCGTTTGGAATCTGGATTGATTGATTGCTTCTGTGGACAGGTCTCTTTTATACAGGTAACGAGCTGAGAGGGCTGCCAATGTCAGCTCGTTACCTGTATAAGATCCACCTCGGAGCCAGAGATCTTGCTGACGGATAGGGGATCAAATACTTATTTCATTCATAGAAAGCAAATTAATTTCTAACTTTTTTTTTAAACGCATTTCTCTAGATTTGTTTGTTATTGTTGTGTCTCTCACTGTTCAAATAAACCTACCATTGAAATTATAGACTGATCATTTCTTTGTTAGTGGGCAAACTTACGTACAAAATCAGCAGTGGTTCAAATCATTTTTCCCTCTCTGTATGTTCACTCAAATCGCCTCCCCAGTGGTGAATTGCTGAACAGGTTTGATTTATCACACGTTTCCCTGATTTATCACACTTTTGCGATATTATATTGCATATACTATAATCACGATAACAATTTTGTCATATACTGTATTGGTGCAGCCCTAGATTGTAGATGTTTAAATGAGACATTTGTAAAATGAAAAGGAATAAAACAGTGTATTGTTGTCCTGTTTAGCAAAGTTCATTAAACTGAACGGAAGTTATACGTTTACAAAACTTGATATGTTTTAAATATGTAAATTCCTCAACTTGCTTATAATATTTTAGAATAAAAAAAAAACTAGTTTTTAACAGAGCCAAACACAGAGCATGCATTTTCTTTTGACATAAAATTACAGTATTTGGTCTTTTATATAGGAAGTCTTAGGGCATCAAATTTAAATCATAAAATTAATAATCACTCTTAATAATTACATTTACAATACAACAATAGAAATCCTGTGTCTAATAAGGTTCACCTTACCTGATCCCAGAACACATGTCCATGATAATCCTCGTCTTCACTGCCATTGGATAGTCCTCCGGGACTGACTCCTCCGAACTCAAACTCAGCTTTCGCCTCTTTATTTCCATACGGAAATGAACTGAGCAGGTAAAACATGCAGCCAATCAGAGCGCGGTTTAGACTTTCCGCTCCAATCACCTCAATGCTGCTATCCTTCCAAAGCTCCGCCCAGCTCCTCTGGTGGGAGGGGCGTAAGTCACCACTATTAATGAGTCCCAAACCAGAATCGTAACATGATTGGGTGCTTTCCTCGCTGCCGGCAACAGCGACCAGGAAAATCCAGCTGGACTGGCTCTGATTGGCTGGGAGGGTGAGAGTGGGTGTGACTGGCGTCCAGATCAGGTGTACAAATGGACGGACTCCTCCAGGGACTTCAGAAGAGATGGTCTGTCCAAAAATATGCCTGAAGATAAGAGGTCACCTGTTATTCATAGTGCTGCCAAATGAGTGCTGCCAAGCATTTCATCACAAAATCTAAATAAAACTATAATCCAAAATAAAAGTTCCAGAAATATACGCATGACTATATTGTGTATATTTTATTTTTGAATATAATGAGTGACATGTGGTTCAGTGGTTAGAACTATAGGCTCACAGCAAGAGGGTCACTGGTTCGACTCCCAGCTGGGTCAGTTGGCATTTCTGTGTGGAGTTTGCATGTTCTCCCCGTGTTGGCGTCGGTCTACTCTGGGTGCTTCAGTTTCCCCCTCACAGTCAAAACATATGTGCTATAGGGGAATACACTAAATTGCCCGTAGCGTATGAGTGTGTGTGTAAATGTGTGTGTATGGATGTTTCCCAGTGATGGGTTGCAGCTGAAAGAGCATCCGCTGTGTAAAACATATGCTGGATAAATTGGCGGTTCATTCCGCTGTGGCAACACCAGATTAATAAAGGGACTAAACTAAAGGAAAATGAATAAATAAATAAAATGTATAAATAAATAAATAATGTATAAATAAATACATAAATAAATAAATAAATAATGTATAAATAAAATGTATAAATAAATAATGTATAAATAAATAATTTATACATAAATATATAAATAAATGTATAAATAAACAAATAATGTATAAATAAATGAATAAATAAATAAATAAATGTATAAATAATTAAATAAATTTGTATATTTTGGCATTTTATGTACAGCATCTGTGTGTTTATTATACGTATATACTTAAATACACACTGTACTGTATATTATGCAATTATTCGTTTGACAGCAATAAACGAACAAGTTAAAACAAGATGATTTTAGGTACTAAACTAAAACTAAAACCATAAACCTGAAAAAAAAAAATACTGAAATAAAAAGGATTGTTTAAAACATTTGTATTGTTACGATACTTACCATTAAATATTTAAGACAGGCTAACATTATTAATAAAACACACATTGAAAATGTATAAAATTAAAAAAAAAGTTATAAAAAGTAAATGTAAATGATGTTATATATATTTATACAACAGTTCTGTCTGGTTCTAGAATTTGTATTATTTTTTTATAATTATTTTTTCGGGGTTTTCACCTTTATTATTTAGGACAGTAGAGAGAACTGACAGGAAAGCATCGGGGCAGAGAGAGGGGAGGGATCAGCATAGGACAGCGAGGCAGAATCGAACTCGGGTCACCACGAGCACCAGAGTGCATGTGTTGACGCACTAACCACTACACCACTGGCACCAACGTCTGTTTCTAGAATTTGATTGGCTGATAGCCGTGCGGTATTCTGCCAGTAACAGCACTCATACCGCCTCTTCACCCTTGTGTATTACTCCGCCCACATACAGCGACAAGCAGAGGACACTCTACAGTTTGACAAATATTGCAGCTGTTGGACAACATAATGTATGTTTGAGGCTTTTGTTAGTCAAGAACGTAGTTGTTTAGATTGAAACTATGCAGTTTATTTATAAGGATGGTGCCTATTTTAAAATATTGATAATTTCAGAGCATCAGTTGCAGTGCATTTGCGATATAGTCATATATCGGAACTGGCTCAAGGCCGCAGGCCGATATACAGCTATACCGCACTGCTACTTGTGTATATACATACAGTTAAAGTCAGTCCTTTTTCAAATATTTCCCAAATGAAGTTTAGAAAATTAAGAAATTTTTCACAGAACTTCCAATAATATTTTAATAATATTTTATTCTTATAATATTAGTCTTATTTGTTTTATTTCGGCTACATTAAAAGCAGTTTGTAATTTTTTTTTAAACATATTTTTTTAACATAACATTTTTAAAAACAATATTACTATTGTTTTAAAAACAATATTTTTTCGATAGTCTACAGAACAGAACAAACCATCGTTATACTATAACCTAATTATCCTAAATAGCCTGTAAATTGCACTTATATATATATATAAAGGCAATTTAAAGGCTTAACTAGGTTAATTAGGCAGGTTAGGGTAATAAATAAGAAAATCCAACTGTAATGGAGAATTTTATGTACAGGCTATAATAAAGCGACTATACCTTCCACCCTTGTAGTCTGGTGCATTTTGAAAATCAATGTCTTCACTCTGGGGCTTGAATGAACTCTCCAGCTGAATGGTGATTGGTTCAGCACCTGTATTAATGCGCTTGAGGAGAATCTCCATGACCAGAAGGTTTGATTGGGTTCGGTGAGCGTACAAAACCTGAATGGCCTCAAAATCAGAAGTGACCACGGTATGAGAGAAAATACCTAAAACAGAGAGTCAGAGTCATGTAGTGTACATATAAAGGCATTACATGTGTGTGTGTGTTTGTTTTTGCTAACCTGTGTGCATGTCTAACTCATATGAGTGTCGTCCAACTTCTGTCTTCATCTGTGCTGCCAGTGGACATGGAATGTTGCCACGGTGACAAGTCCCGCCTTCACCGTTATAAACCCCGCCCATATGCATAATTGAATCAAACACTCTAAACCCCAGCAGCCCATTGGATAGCGGCGGCATGAAGCGAGGATCAGAGGGCAAAGTGTCAGAGGTGAAGATGTATGGGTCGACAGGGTCAGAGGACATTTTTGAACACTTCTGCTGGAAACATGTGAGATAAGATGGCATGAGTAACTTGGAGGATTCACTGTCATGTGAACAAAACACCATAAAACAGGACATTTTATGACAGACAGAAACAATGTGACACTTCACGACTATGTGATGGTCAGCAGCTCAGCTTATCTCCAAATATATTGTATATATATTTATATAGATTTTACATTTTTTATATTTTAGATAATGAAAAAAAACATACATATTAATATTATACAAATATAATTTTACATGATTTTCAATAAAAATCATGTAAAATTATATTTGTATAATATTAATATGTTTTTTAATTTTCTAAAATATAAAAAATGGTGCACTGAAGACATAATCTGCAAAAAAAAAACATGATTTAGGAAAATTAACAAAAACTTTAAAACTTACAAATAAAAAAGACAGAAAGAAAGTAGGGTTTTTGTACCAAATATTTAAAAATTCAAAGATTTTTGGCCTCATCTGAAGTACAAACTTAGTTTTTTCCAAAAATAAATATTATAATTTAATATACTGTAAAATTGTAACTCATGAAAAGTTTATATGAAATATTTGCATAAATAGGTAACTGTAAATACACATACACACTCACCGGCCACTTTATTAGGTACAACTGCCCAATTGCTCCTTAACGCAAATTTCTAATCAGCCAATCACATGGCAGCAACTCAATGCATATAGGCTTGTAGACACGGTCAAGAACATCTGCTGCGGTTCAAACCGAGCATCACAATGGGGAAGAAAGGTGATTTAAGTGACGTTGAACATGGTATGGTTGTTGGTCCTAAAGCATAAATTATCTCAGACTGGTTTCAATGAGTTCACTGTACTCAAATGGCCTCCACATTCACCACATCTCAATCCAATAGAGCACCTTTGGGCTGTGGTGGAACGGGAGATTCGCATAATGCAGCTGACAAATCTGCAGCAACTGCATGATGCTATCATGTCAATATAGACCAAAATCTCTGAGGAACATTTCCAGCACCTTTTTGAATCTATGATACGAAGGATTAAGGCAGTTCTGAAGGCAAAAAGGGGGTCCAACTCAGTACTAGTAAGATGTACCCAGTAAAGTGTATATATATTCCCATTGTTGCCAGAAAATACGTATATATTTAAAGCATTTTTACAGTCTGTGATATAAAGCACTGTGTATATACCATGAAAACTGGGTTAATAATACACATAAAGCGATGTTTGAAAGTTTTTTTCCTACAGTTATAATGCTGCCCTTTTAACTCGTGACAGTTACACTTTGATGATCATCGTGAACAAAATAAAAGCTTTGCCAGTGCAAAACAGACAGATGTCACTATTCATTTAAACGACTCACTTGAAAGGAACGATGTTACACACTCACCAGAAACATGTTTTAGGATAAAAACTTCGGTACTTACTGATGTTTCAGGCGTTTGTTACGCGTCTCCACGGAATGCAGAAAACTTTCAGCTCGTCTTATATAAACAGAAGCAGACGTGAGGGAGGCGGGGCAATAGTCATGTGACCTAAAAGGGCGTGGCTTGCGCCTCAAAAGCGCTTCTGATTTGTCAGGTAGGAGGGTCTAATTAACTATTCATCAATTGAAATTTAAGTGTGAATATTGAATCAAAGTTGCGATGCCAAATTTATAACAGACCGTTTCTATTTGTATTACAGATACACATAAACAAGCACTTTCACTAGTAAAAAGTGTCTAAAAAGACATAATAATGTAATATCATGATTCTTTAGAGACTTTTTATGCGTCAAAGTGCTTGTTTATATATGATATGATATAACATAATATAATATAACGTATAGGATGAATTTACTGTTTATTTACTGTTGTAAATGTGTGTAAATGTATATTTAATCGGTTTTTAAATCATTTTCATTAATGATATTGACTAATATGAAAATATTCTTATGATTTATTTACAATACAGTTGGTAAAGTAATATTTTTTGTCTTTGTAGTAAATATTTTATATGAGAGACTTGCTTTGTTCACCAAATAAAGTGAAGTGGATCTAATTGGTTTCACATCGCAAAGAATAAATAAAAGTTTAAAAGGTATTACTTTTTATGTCAGATTAGATTAGATTCAACATTATTGTCATTACACATGTACAGGTACAAGGCAACGAAATGCAGTTTAGGTCTAACCAGAAGTGCAATAGCACCAAGTGCAGATACAGGTATAAATTATAAGGTGTAGTTATAGAATGTTGGTGATATTTACAGATGGATGTACTATGAACATTATATACAGCCAGGTTGCCTTAGTTCTGAACAGAGATTTACAATAAATGATTATACGTACAGGTTGATATCAACATGTGGGCCCCATATAGGTCAGCCCATGTGGGCCCAATGGATTTTGCCCTTTGGGGCCGCAATGTGGGTCATACAGAGGGCTTGCTTACAAAAGGCTTGCCCACAGAAAAACCCAAGCAGGGCCCAATGGATTTTGCCCTGAGCATTTATGCAGGATCCCAACAAACACACAACGTTGCTTCAACGTAGCGACCTTCCTACGACGTTGTACCAACCTTGCAAAAAGGTTGAGAATTCTACGTTGTTGCTAAAGGTTGTCACAACGATGTCCTAATGTTGCCATTTAAACGTCACGAGGGCCGCGTTCTTTACGTTGTTCTTATGTAGCGTGGACGACCACTCTGCAACATTTACTCGTCATAGCAGATTCAGTTTAAATATCAACAGACCGTCGTCTCATTCATCAACAACCGTGGAGACGTAAGTATTGCTTTATTTCTTCTTGCTAAATAAGATATTTAAATTGTGAATATTAAACAAACCTACGATTTCCACGACAATCTGTTCCAACATTACACAAAATATAATAAGCCATAATAAAATTAATACGAACGAGTGATATTTCAGCACTCCATCGACGGACAGCAGCATTAAAATCATTATGTTAAATCTCTCGATAAAAAAATTCCTGATAATTTACCTACCGTGTCTTTAGTCGACTGGACAATAATGTTTTTGAAGTTCATTTTTTTCTATATGGACTGTTATGGATACTTTAATCATCACACGATCCCAGGCCGAACCACTTTTAACAAAACATGGACTTTTAAATACAAAAAACACCTCTGTGCAGTTTGTGTCCTGTTAAAGGGACAGTTCACTCAAAAATGAAAATGTACTTAATTATTTACTCTCAATTAATTCTAAACCTTTGTTTCTTTAGTCTGTTGAACTCTAACGACAAAACACCTATGGAAGTCTACTTACAGTTTTCCAGATTTATTAAATATATCTTCTTTATTGTTCATCAGAAAAAAAGCTAAAGTTTGGATCAAGTAAAGGATGAGGATAAATGGTAACAGAATTGTCAGCTTTGGGTGATCTATCCCTATAAGTTAAAGTATGTATAAAGTTGATGTTAATATGCCTAGTTAATATTCATATCAATAATAAGATCTGCTAGTCTAAATTGCTGTTTTTAATGGTCTTTGGATGTTTAAATTTAAAATCTACCTTTTTTCTTTGCTTAACAGGTTATTTTCACATTGAGGTAATCTCCCACCGATAAATTCTGGATTTTTATTATGTGTAAGTTGTGTAAAACTCTTGTTTAACCTCACACTGTTGTTTTCAAATTACCCATGTAACTTGTCTTTCTGAATGTTTTCTGAGGTGAATTCAACAACTGATCACAGCATTGCTGTAATTCCTGATCTATGGAAAGAATTAGATGGGGTAAGGAATATACTATTCTACTAGGCCTATATTTACTATTAAATGCAGTTATATTACCTTAAGCACAGTATGTTCATAATGTGGAAAATAGATCATGATTATAACTTAAAAATTACTTTATTATTTTGTACAGCTGTTATTGAAATAACACTAAGTTTAATATTCCATTTTACAGCGAGCAACACCTCAACTACAGGATGGTTCAATAGACCTCTTATAATTTTAAGTAAGTATTCAGAGACTAACTCTGACTTCTATTAACTCAAACCTGCTTTTCCCGTTTCTCTAAATTCATTTAATTGTATGTAATTTTGGTATATAATATATTAATGAAGCATTAAAATAAAGTAGGCTTTATAATTAATCACTGGAGATTTTATACGTAATTAAATTACATGAAATATCTGAAGCTTCAATATAAACTTGCTAGTCAGTAGTCATTTCCTGTGTAATCCTGTTGTGTGACGCTCTGATCTGTCCTCTCTTGTTCACTCTATCTGCTGTGGATCCATCTCTGAAGCTGGATTATCTGTTGGATTTCTTCCTCTGATGGCTTTCTCCATACAACTACTCCTGGTCCTCAACTGCGCTCCCCGGTCTGCTGTAATCTCCAGTCCAGAGCTTCACTGCCTAGTGTCTGCATTTTAATTTGTATATTTATATTTACATTTTAATGCTTTCTTGTTTACTTTTCTTGTTTGTTTACCCTTTTAATATATATTGTATAACTGTATGTATTAAATGTTTTGAAATATATAATTAAAAAAATATTATATTAATTTGTGTGGTATTTTTACACTTCAAAGTTTACACATGCAGTTGTTAAATTAAAAAGGAAAAATAAATGAACAATAGTTAATATAAGCAATACTGGAAAAGTATTTCTGCATATTCTGGACAGTATTGATAAACTGCCAGGAAAACACATTAATACATGTAGTAAGACCGTCGTCTCGCGGTTGCTGAATGTCACACGACAACGTTGCTACAGCCTTCTCGCGTCTTACATTTCTACGTTGTAACAATGTAGCGAGCACGTAAACGGCGACGTTGCCTTTGGGAAAATGCAACGTTGTACAGACATCGCTACAACGTAAATGTGTTTGTTGGGATTGTGGCGAAACAGGCACGACAGTGGTGACAACTTCATACTGACTAAACGGGTACAGCAGTTTAAGAATTATTATTAAAAGCATAGACATTGTATCATCTAGTCTATCTATCTATTATACATGTCTATTGCAGTCATTGGTCTATGGTTGAAACATTTTTAAATGTTGACCACTAGAGGGATCTCGTGTGCAGTTTGTTCGTCGAGAGCAACTTAGAGAGGTAGTTTAACTCGCTCAAACATTAGCTTACCTGGTTCCACGTTTCCATCATGACAACACTGGTGTAATTGTAAAAGAATCTAGACCTTAAATATTACGATAAATGAAAAACTACGTCAAGAGTTTCAAAATGTTTATGAATGTGATAAACAAGACCTTTTCTTCAAGTAAACGTTAACCGGTTACCACAAAAGGGATCTTTTAGCCTAGAATCTTGCCCTCATGATTGAACAAAAGCTATCAATCCTTTTACCAACAATTTAGCAAAGTTTTTCTTTCATGAAACCAGTGGAATTACCTTGTGGAAACAAACAAGATACACAACACCTTGTATTAACACAACATGCACAACACACAAAATTAACCATGGTTTTAGTGTAGCATAAGTGTAGCCATGTTTTTGGCGCACTGATTATCATTTGTTCAACCATAGTTCTACTACAATTCCAAATACCATGGCATACTATGATTAGTGTAGTAAAAACATGTTTTATTTGTAGTCACCTTGGTTATTTAACAGTAATAATCATGTTTTTTTTGGTTTATCTGTAGTAAAACCATGGTAAATTTTCATAAGGGGTATGATTGGCTAGCTATAACAACATTGTTATAGCAAAGAACATTCATTGTTGATTAGCCAGGAAAGTTTTCTACTAGGAGAACATTCTCTGGGTTCTCGACTGGTTGTTACGAAGTTGTTCCCATAATTTTACCTGCTTTCACAAATGTAACCAAATGGGAAACATGTGTGATAGTTAGGGAACTGTGTTTGGGGCCTAACTGTTCACCATATGAGGATCATTTTGGTAAATTAGCCTTCAAACTTGACCTACAAATTGCCATTTTAACAAAATGGCAAAATATATTTTTTTCTTTCTTGGAAGTGCAGGAATTTCCTTCAGGAAACAGTTGTGGACTTAATATAGTGACTTTAAGGGATAGGTCACCCCTCTTACCACTCCCAAAAAAGAAATGAACATTTACTTTCCAAACATGTAGTGTTTCCAAACATGCATCAGTTAACACACAAAAAAATAATCTTGAAGAATGTTGTAACCCTGCAGTCCCTGACAGATTCATGGCAGCAAAACACAGACTTTTCAACATTCTTCAAAATGTTTTGGTCGAACTCTCCATTAATGTAGACAACAGATGCTAAATTCATATGGTCTGATTTAGGTTGTAGGCAGGGGCGGATTTTACCAATAAGCAAAGTAAGCAGGAAAATCTGGGGTGTCTGGGGCAGGAAAATATTATATATAACATAATTTTCTATCATATTTTGTATGGTGAGGGTCTATCAAATAAAATGTTAACGTAATTATCATATCCGTGCAAATGTGTCCCCCACACCTGATCATGGAGCAGTCAGAATGAACATTTAGTTTTAAGCTAGTTTATTATTTATATTTGTTTTAAGAAAATCACATTAAGATACAAATGTAGAAAAATAATGATCAAAATACAAAGAGTGCGTTTAAATTAGGATTGTTGGGCCCCAAATCACTTAATCCACCTCTGATTGTAAGACGAAACATGAATGTTAAAGGGATTGTTCATGCAAAAATGTAATTCCTGTCATCATTTACTCACCTTTTATCTGGTTTCAAACCTTTATGACTTTCTTCTTTTAAACACAAAAGAAGATATTTCGAAAAAAAAAGCTGAAAACCTGTAACCACCGGTTTTCAGCATTCAACAAAAAATATCTTCTTTAGTTTTTCCTACTATAGAAGGCAATGGTTACAGGTTTCCAGCATTCTTCAAAATATCTTCTTTAGTTTTTCCTACTATAGAAGTCAATGGTTACCAGTTTTCAGCATTCATCAAAATGTTCATTTGTTTTGCCTACTATGCAAGCCAATGGTTACAGGTTTGCAGCATTCTTCAAAATATCTTCATTAGTTTTTCTCTCTTTGGAAGTCAGTGGTTACAGGCAGGGCTTAATTTGTGCTGGAACACGGCGGATCTGGATCCAGCACCTATAAAATTTGATCCGGCACCTCTTTTTACCGATCCCCCTCCTCAACCGCCCTCCTCCCCATCCGCTGTTCACTTTCTTCCGCGACTCCCCAACCCTCACCATCCTCGGGTAACATGCCGGATCTGTTACCCCAATCTGTTCCGGGACATCGCAATTCACAAATAAAGCACTGGTTACAGGTTTTTAGCATTCTTTAAAATATCTTCATTTGTTTTTCCGACTATGGAAGTCAATAATTACAGGTTTTCAGCATTCATCAAAATATCTTCATTTGTTATGCCTATTATAGAAGTCAATGGTTACAGGTGTTTAGCATTTATCAACTTATTTTCTTTAGTTTTTCCTACTATGGAAGTCAATGGTTACCGGTTTTCAACATTCATCAAAATATCTTTATTTGTTTTTCCTACTATAGAAGGCAATGGTTACTGGTTTCCAGCATTCTGCAAAATATATTCTTTAGTTTTTCCTACTATGGAAGTCAATGGTTACCGGTTTTCAGCGTTCATCAAAATATCTTCCTTTGTTTTCTTACTATGGAAGTCAATGGTTACAGGCTTTCAGCATTCATCAAAATATTTTCATTTGTTTTCTTACTATGGAAGTCAATGGTTACCGGTTTTCAGCATTCATCA
>CAIGQQ010038644.1:3035446-3061617 GCA_903798035.1 Danio albolineatus | reverse complement strand
CCCTGTACCGCATGTCTTTGGACTGTGGGGGAAACCGGAGCACCCGGAGGAAACCCACGCAATCACGGGGAGAACATGCAAACTCCACACAGAAATGACCACTGACCCAACCGGGGATCGAACCAGCGACCTTCTTGCTGTGAGGCGAATGTGCTACTCACTACGCCACCGTGGCGCCCTATATTATATTATATTATATTATATTATATTATATTATATTATATTATATTATATTATATTATATTATGTTATATTATATTATATTATATTATATTATATTATATTATATTATATTATATTATATTATATTATGTTATATTATATTATATTATATTATATTATATTATATTATATTATATTATATTATATTATATTATGTCATATTATATTATGTCATATTATGTTATATTATATTATATTACACAGGTTATACTTCACAATAAGTTTAAATTTGGTAACAATAACCTTTTGTTTAAATTTCAATTAAACAAAACATTAACAGAAACTAAAGTTAGGTTATCAATAAGCTAAAACAACATATAATGTAATATAATATAATGTAATATAATATAATGTAATATAATATAATGTCTATTACAGTTAGTTAACAGTAAAACCATAAAAATGTTCAATAAATAAATTACTATATACTATTTACCAATTTAAGAAAATACCTTTCATAAACATACAAAATTTGTTTTAACTTCATATATATAATAGAAATGTACATTTAAAATAATATACAAATTCACCCAAACCCCAAACTATGTCCAATATGTGGCTTTGGACGCGCTCTAAATAATACGTCAACATTTGTCCTAATCGTCAGAACAAATATTTTAACAAAATAGAAAACTGAACTCTTTAAAGTGGTTATCTGGTCACCTTTTTAACCTGGTTAGGAGCAGTGCTGGTCACAGAGCTTGTTACTGGTGCTGCGTTTCGCTTGTTGTTCAAGTTGTTGATCATTTCTCGAGTTTTGGCTTTTTCTGATGACACAAACACACAAACATCATCATCAGTTAGTTAGTGCCATTTTTGATTGACAGACTAAAAGTGGGCGGGGTCTGGTCACCTGACTCTGCGTCACTCTCTGATTCGCTCTCTTCCTCTGAGCTGGAGCTGCTGGAGGGCTTTGATTGGCTGGCTGTGCGCGTCGACTCGTCTTCATCCTCCTCTGTGGGCAGAGTCTGAAGAGTGGGCGGGGCGTGTTTCTCTCGCTCATGCAGAGTGATCTTCTCTCTACTGCTCATACGAGAGATCGACGTCCTGTGGGTCACATGCACATCATATGGACACGGTTTTTAAATAATTACTACGCAAAACTATGGCCCAATCCCAAATCTATTTTTTTTTTTACCCCTACCCCTTCCCCTTGGCCCTTGAAACAGAGTATGAAGGGGAAGGGCTTCAAATTTTACCCTTAATAAATGGGACACCACTACAGCACCCACACACCTCATCATATGTCATCGCGATCTCTTGCTTCATATGAGATCAGACGATCACGACTGTTATTCCTGTTACGTTATTCTTTGCTGTTTATCTTCAGGAAATCACTGAAGGTGAATATTATGTTATCATAACTGTATAATCTGGCGATAAGATCGTAACTGTACTGTTCATTTACACCGTGGCCATATTTATCTATGTAAACACACAAAAACAACATTAACATTTTAGCAGACACTGTAAAAAGCTCATTCCCAGACCTTAGATTTTTCTGACAGGGTATTCCAGTGTCATCGAGTGTCAGAATGTTGTGGGTCTGCTGTACAGGAGTTATTATTATAATAGACTATAGGGTTTTTTTTTTTAAAGCATGACGGTAAAACACGAGCGCGGTTATGAATGTATTAAACATATGCTTGTTTATTGTAAATATTTCTAATAATGACAAAACAATATTCATTTGTGCATCTACTCACTACTGTGTGCAACTATGTTGCCGTTGTAGATGGTGTATTCTGGGAAATTATAGTACCCCTTGGTTTCCAGGGGTGTAGTCCTGAAAAAAATCTGTTTCAAGGGCCATCTAGCCCTTCCCCTTAGCCCTACTCCTTCAAGCTAAAGAAAATTGGGACACTTCTACCCCTTCATGTAAACACGCAAAATGAGGGTAGAGGGTAAGGGGAAGGGCTAAGGGATAGAATTGGGATTGGGCCTATATGAACATTTTTAAAACAAAAACAAAGAAAGAAGTATGCAACCGAATTAAAACTAAAGTAAAAATAGAAAATAAAAAAAATTATTAGAATTATGAAATTGATTAAAATGAAAAGGTCCCACTTTATATTAACTAATATGTGCTAACACAGAAATGAATAATTCGTTACAATGTACTGATTGTGTAAATACATGTTTTTACATTTGTAAATACACTGTTGACCATCCCTTACACCTTAACCCACTCTTAAGCTACAGACACACCAAACTTGTCCTTGACCCTACCCCTTTCCGGACTCAAGAGCACCACAAGTGTTCACAAATACATTATGAACACAGTAAGTACATTGTGTTTTTTTTTTTTTTTGATGCAAGTACATAGTAGTTAAGGACACTTAATATAAAGTGGGACCAATGAAAATTATTAAAATGACCAAAACAACTAATCGAATCCAATTTTCTTTCAGTTTAACGTATAATAACTATGAAGTAGTTATATAAATAGTCTAATAAAATGGTAAAAACAATACTCATTAAATCTTTAAAGATATTATTATTAATTAATTATTTATTTAAATATTTTTAATATAGGGCACCACGGTGGCGTAGTGGGTAGCACATTCGCCTCACAGCAAGAAGGTTGCTGGTTTGAGCCTCGGCTGGGCCAGTTGGCATTTCTGTGTGGAGTTTGCATGTTCTCCCCGTGATTGCGTGGGTTTCCTCCGGCTGCTTCGGTTTCCCCCACAGTCCAAAGACTTGCGCTATAGGTGAATTGGGTGAGCTAAATTGTCCATAGTGTATGAGTGTGAATGAGTGTGTATGGAATACGCTGCGTAAAAACATATGCTGGATAAGTTGGCGGTTCATTCCGCTGCGGTAACCCCAGATTAACAAAGGGACTAAGCCGAAAAGAAAATGAATGAATGAATGAATGAATATTTTTAATATTACTGACATATTTAAAAATTTTTAAATAAAATTAAATAATACAAAAAACAACAACAATTATTTTTTAACATTTTTTTTTTTTACAAAAATTACTGCAAATTATTTTTAAAACATTAAAATATTATAAATGGTTAACTAAATTTTTATTTAAAAATACATAATTTAAAGCAAAAAACATTTTTGTAAAAAATTTATAATAATAATGATAATAAAAGTTATTGTAATTAATTGTATATATTTACAGTATATTTATTTATTTTTCTCGCTTTTAATCACTCAAATGATGGTGAAACATTCTGATTGGACGTCGTGTGTGTGATGTCACCTGCGAGGTCGAGCTGGTGCCATGGAAACAGGTGGGCTGGTCTCAATGACGGGCGTCTGGCTCTTCTGTTTCTTAGAACGCATCTAAATCAAAAACATCAACACCGCTGATGTTAAAAAGTAGCGACCAGAAGGTATAACACCCTTTATTATATATACGCTTATATATACGCTTTATAACTGATGCACACATTAAGCTTGATTTCCAAGAGCAAAATATAATTTAGTTTTTCTTACATAAATACCTCTGCTTTCATCCTCATCATATCATCCTTTCTTTGAAATAACCTCCGGACATTCTTACAGCACTGCTCACTTTCTTAGATTAAAAGCAGGCTTTGAACACAAAGCAGAGCGGTGAAAAGATAGCGAACACATAAACACACACAAACGTACAGCGTTCTGCTTCTTCTGCAGCTCCTCCAAGTTTTCAACGATGTTCTCGTCCGCCACGTCCAGTGGAGTTTGGCCCTACGACACACAAACATTACATTATACAAAGAAAACTGCCCGATTTAACTAGTTCAAGGTCTTATTTTCCTCTGCACTCGCTCTTTCTTTGATATTTCCATTCAATTTAGCAACAGGACACACTCTTCAATCAAAATTTACAATGTTTATTTTGCTAGCGCCCATTGTTATTCTTGTTTTGGGTAATCTTCAATGGCAGTCTGAGCATCTGCTTCTGAGTTTGGAGGGGCGGTTCTTCTCCGATTATGTCAGCCACAATATTCTTAGCCACGCCCTTGTTTTATGAGGGAATGATGCACAAAAAGAAAGCCCCGCCCCCTACTCAATCCATTTCAGTTAGAAGCACATCAACATACTGGAGTACAACAACTCCCGGTTCACATAAACTTTAAGTCACGTTTATTAAAATGGCTACAACTCTTTACCGAAACGAGAATATGTATGTTGGATTTCAGTCAATATCCAAACAAAAATAAATTGTGGATTTGTGCCAGATGGTGGTGCTATAACGTAAACCGTCCACAAATACAGCTGGGGGGGTATGGTCCGCAGAGGGCTTTTATTTTGAGGGCTACAGCACGAGCTCAGATTTGGTTTACCAATCAGAGAAAAATAGGTGTTTCAGCACCGTCTACATGTGTGTAATGACTTTTAAAGATGTTTTTCAGTTTTCCTACCCTAAATTGAAAAAACGAAAATCGAGTCAAAATCTTTTTTCATTTTTTGTGAGCATAAAAACCCCCCCGGAAAAACGACCATTTTCTTCATTTTCTTTATTTTTGGTTTGAAAACGGATATGGAATGGACAGAAGATACCCTGATTATTCATCAGTCTAAAAAACTTTTTTTTTTTTCAAGCCAAGTTTCACTTGACAAAATTTATAACGTCTGTTCACATTAATAGCTATTGTAGGAGCATATCTACAGGGAGTGCAGAATTATCAGGCAAATTACTCCAAGCTGTATAGGCTCGAAAGCCTACTACCAATGAAGCATATTAGGTGATGTGCATCTCTGTACTGAGAAGGGGTGTGGTGTAATGACATCAACACCCTATATCAGGTGTGCAGAATTATTAGGCAACTTCCTTTCCTTTGGCAAAATGGGTCAAAAGAAGGACTTGACAGGCTCCGAAAAGTCAAAAATAGTGAGATATCTTGCAGAGGGATGCAGCACTCTTAAAACTGCCAAGCTTCTGAAGCGTGATCATCCAACAATCAAGCGTTTCATTCAAAATAGTCAACAGGGTCGCAAGAAGCGTGTGGAAAAACCAAGGCGCAAAATAACTGCCCATGAACTGAGAAAAGTCAAGCGTGCAGCTGCTAAGATGCCACTCGCCACCAGTTTTGCCATATTTCAGAGCTGCAACATCACTGGAGTGCCCAAAAGCACAAGGTGTGCAATACTCAGAGACATAGCCATGGTAAGGAAGGCTGAAATACGACCCTCACTGAACAAGACACACAAGCTGAAACGTCAAGACTGGGCCAAGAAATATCTCCAGACTGATTTTTCTAAGGTTTTATGGACTGATGAAATGAGAGTGAGTCTTGATGGGGCAGATGGATGGGCCCGTGGCTGGATCGGTAAAGGGCAGAGAGCTCCATCCGACTCAGACGCCAGCAAGATGGAGGTGGAGTACTGGTTTGGGCTGGTATCATCAAAGATGAGCTTGTGGGGCCTTTTCGGGTTGAAGATGGAGTCAAGCTCAACTCCCAGTCCTACTGCCAGTTTCTGGAAGACACCTTCTTCAAGCAGTGGTACAGGAAGAAGTCTGCATCCTTCAAGAAAAACATGATCTTTATGCAGGATAATGCTCCATCATAATGTCCAAGTACTCCACAGCGTGGCTGGCAAGAAAGGGTCTAAAAGAAGAAAAACTAATGACATGGCCTCCTTGTTCACCTGAACTGAACCCCATATAGAACCTGTGGTCCATCATCAAATGTGAGATTTACAAGGAGGGAGAACAGTACACCTCTCTGAACAGTGTCTGGGAGGCTGTGGTTGCTGCTGCAAGCAATGTTGATGGTGAACAGATCAAAACACTGACAGAATCCATGGATGGCAGGCTTTTGAGTGTCCTTGCAAAGAAAGGTGGCTATATTGGTCACTGATTTGTTTTTGTTTTGTTTTTGAATGTCAGAAATGTATATTTGTGAATGTTGAGATGTTATATTGGTTTCACTGGTGAAAATAAATCATTGAAATGGGTATATATTTGTTTTTTGTTAAGTTGCCTAATAATTCTGCACAGTAATAGTCACCTGCACACACAGATATCCTCCTAAAATAGCTCAAACTAAAAACAAACTAAAAACTACTTCCAAAAATATTCAGCTTTGACATTAATGAGTTTTTTGGGTTCATTGAGAACATGGTTGTTGCTCAATAATAAAATTAATCTTAAAAAATACAACTTGCCTAATAATTCTGCACTCCCTGTATATAACGATTATTAGCCAAATTAGCATCAACGCCCAATTGCTCAAGGTCCTTAAAGCAGTTCTTGGTGCATGTGTTCTTTAGGATAATAAAAGCCTCTGTACCACATTATTGACGGCGCTCATGTCACACATGTGTTCGGCGAGGAGACTGCAGGCTTCTTCCTGACCCCAGTGAGCCGCCGCGTGGAACGCCGTCCAACCGTCACTGTCCCGACTGTCCACGTCTATCCCACACTTCAACAGCACCCTGATGCAGAGGGTCACAAAGATCGCAAATGCTTTATATGCATGATTATACAGTATAATTGTTGAAAAGTTCAGCAATTTGATCCTTACGCCAATAAAAATAACTGTAAACAAAGCTATAAAAATAAAAAAGCAGAACATTTCTGCATCTCAGCAAAACTGTAGGGTTTCCCTTCTTAGGGTGCTGTCACACTTGGTTCAATAAACTGATTTCCCGCGGCCGCCATTTTAGACAGCGAAATCGAGGCTGCGGTGGGAAGAAACCCGAGAGTATCGCCTAAGTCACACAGGAATGTTGTGTACCTGGCTGTATATCTTATCAGCAAAGAGAAAGTGACACAAATTTATACTTTCACCACCTTCCAACTGATCCGAAGGTCCGTTCTGAATGAATAGTGAAAATAAAAAGAATATCAGATCTAATTTTCAGCCAAGTTAAGGGAAATGGCAATAGTTAGCTAACATTTTCTTTCCCAAACACACGTTTTAGATGCCGTTTATCAAACTCAAGTTAATGAACTGCTTCTTTCTCTATATTAGACTCGTCACCCTACAAAATTTCAGTTTGTAAAAAAAACTCCATTTCCCGTTAACATTTAAGGCACTGTTGATGGTGTTCTTAAACAGCGCTGATTGGCTGTTGTGTTCACCTGTTTTCCACACCAGCGGCACTTCGCTGATGTTTACAGAGTGCAAACACAGACGAGCGATCTACTTGATGAATCGACTGATCTTCGCGGCTTTAAAATGATCCAGTGTCCGTGTATCTGTGTTTGCAATCTTTGAAGAGCGGTTAAATAATGACCTTCACTGCCAATCACAGCCATTTCTGTTGAGCACTGGTGAATACTGTGACAAATCAGCTGTTTATGAACGCGCTCAGCGGCGCTTAAATGTTAGCAGGAAATGGACATTTTTAAAACTTCAGTTCCGGGACAACACCATTACAGACAACACAGGGGTGTGCTACAGGTGACTGCATTGTTTAATCGCTCACCGGGTTACATAGGCTGAAGTAGGGAAGCCCCGACGGTGTTGACTGCCATGAACTGAAGTCTAGGAGGACACTTAAGTGTATTACTCTTAAAGTGACGATGTTTGATGCCTAATATGCTTTTAATTGTTTAAAATAAACTTAACAGAATGATATTAAAGTGATGTTTACACCATTTCTGCAAACTGTAATCGCGGTAACAGCTGGAGGTTTGTAGTACACAGCATGTTGTTGCAATGTTTACAGTGCTGTTCCTATACTTCCGGATTTCTTCCCACCGCAGCCTCGCTTTTGTGTTTTAAAATGGCGCCCGTGTGAAATAAGCATATTGCCGGGGCCGAACCCAAGTTCGATTGGCATTCATATTCATATTAAATCGCACTGATGGACACTTCAGGCCCCCATGATCCTTTGCAAAGGGACGTTTATTGGTGTCACACACTTTGTTTCATTCAGAAGGGCTCATGCCTATGCCCCATTCCCTTTGAAGATGTCACTCCGGAGGGTATAGCATTACGCCTTCAAATGGACTGAGGTGTAGGGATGAGCCCTTCTGAGTGAAACACGCTGTCAGTTCTTCTAAAAGAATCAGTTGTTTTGAACAAATCATTTGAATGAACGATTCAGTGAATCGCTGATTAATCCAGGGACTTGTCGCCACCTACTGGCAGTTTTAGAGTCATATTAATTTATTCATTTATTCCAAAACTAGCACAGAAACACTCAAAATCTTTAACATTTTCATTATTTAATAAATAAATATGACATTATGAAAATTTTATTATCATTTACTGACCCTCCACTTGTTCAAACCTGTGTGAGTTTCTCCTGTTGAACACAAAAGATGACCTTTTTTAAAACTATTGGTATCTGAAAAGTTCATCACTGTCTTCCATAGTCGGAGAAGCAAAATACTACGGAAGTCAATGGTGACAATCAACCGGAAGTGAAACCATTCTTGTAGTGAACTACTCTTCAACCCCTATCTGAAGATCTCTTTTTCTACATATTGTCTGTTTTCTACATATTATCTGTTTAGTATTCAGTGTCTCGCACTCACTTTAACACCTCGATGTATCCTTTAGCAGCAGCGACGTGTAGCGCTGTGGCCTGAGTGTTGGGATGAGGAACCAGAGAACCACTTCCTGCCAAAACGGTCATGGCATCCTGGAGCATCACCCGCTCCTCCTCTCTCCTGGCCTGATCCACATCAATACCTAAACATTCATTCAAAAACAACCCCCATAATGCATTATCAGACAGCACAGGCTGTTATTCAGATTCAGTGTATAACAGAAATGTCTCACTTTTACTCAAATTCCTGAAGTTGCAATAGTTTCTTTCTATCCTGACTCATACATGAGTGAAGAGGATTTTAGAATGAGATAGAATGTAGGGCGGGGTTTGATTTTGTCCATGTGGATTTATTGGTGGATTTGATTTATTGAGAGATTGACCCCGCCCTTTTGCTAGTAAACACCAATTATAGAAGAGATAGTGTTGATAGGGGAGAAAAATATGTATTTCGGTAGAAAATTATAAATAACTACACTTTTCATAAAAATAACGCACAAAGTTCAAGACAAAGTTTGATGTTGGCTCAGAAAATCAAAACCAGAGTGTTTGAAAAAGCGTTTAATAAGATTAAAGGTGGATGGGGTTTGGGATGGATGGAATTTTGCATGGATGGGATTTAAGATGGATGGACGGACGGACGGATGGATGGATGGGATTTAGGATGGATGGGATATTGGATGGATGGATGGATGGATGGGATTTGGGATGGATGGGATATTACATGGATGGATGGATGAGATGTTACATGGATGGACGGATGGATGGATGGGATTTGACATTTATTGATGGCTAGATGTATGGGATTTGAAATTTATGGATGGATGGGTAGGTGGATGGGTGGATGAATAGATGGATGGAGGGATGGATGGAATTTGACATTCATAAATGGATGAATGGATGGGATTTGAAATTCATTGATGGTTGGATGGATGGATGGATGGCATTTGACATTTATTGATGGATGGACAGATGGATGGATGGGATTAGACATTCATTGATGTCTGGATCTGTGAGATTTGACATTCATTGATGGATGGATGGATGGATGGATGGATGGATGGGATATGGCATTCACCGATGGCTGGATAGATGGATGAGATTTGACATTCATTGATGGCTGGATGGGTGGGTGAATGGATGGATGCATGGATGGAATTTGACATTCATAAATGGATGAATGAATGGGATTTGAAATTCATTTATGGATGGATGAATGGATGGACTGATGGGATTTGACATTCATTGATGGATGGATGAATGGGATTCGACATTCATTAATGGCTGGATGGGTGAGATCTGACATTTATTGATGGATGGATGGATGGATGGGATGGTTTTCATTGATGGATGGATGATGGATGGATGGATGGAATATTACATTGATGGATGGATGGGATATTACATGGATGGATGGATGGATGGATGGATGGGATTTGACATTTATTGATGGCTAGATGGATAGGATTTGAAATTTATGGATGGATGAGTAGGTGGACGGGTGGATGAATGGATGGATGAATGGATGGATGGAATTTGACATTCATAAATGGATGAATGGATGGGATTCGAAATTCATTGATGGTTGGATGGATGGATGGATGGATGGATTGATGGCATTTGACATTTATTGATGGATGGATGGGATTAGACATTCATTGATGTCTGAATGGGTGTAGATCTAACATTCACTGATTGATGGATGGATGGATGGATGGATGGATGGATGGATGATTGGATGGATGGATGGATGGACAGATGGGATTTGGCATTCACAGATGGCTGGCTGGATGGATGAGATTTGACATTCATTGATAGATGGATGGGATTTGATATTCATTGATGGCTGGATGGATGAGATTTGACATTCACTAATAGGTGGGTGGATGGATGGATGGGATTTGACATTCATTGATGGGTGGATGCATTGCTGGATGGATGGAGGGTAGATAGATAAGATTTAATATTCATTGATGGATGGATGGATGGATGGATGTGTGTATGGATGGATGTATGGATGGATAGATGAGATTTGACATTCATTGATGGATGGATGGATGGATGGGTGGAAAGGTCATTGTTACCGGTTAACTGTTTACTATGGTTTACAAGTTGGTAACATGTTGGATGATATTTTTTAGTATCTTCAAATATTTATCACTAGATAAAAGTCTTAACGCAGCACAGCGCAGTAACAATCAGTGACCGAGTCTACACAGGAGATGTGAATGTCAAATCCCAGTTACCTTATGCCTGTGATGTGAGTGAAAATACAACGTGTGTACAATATACACACGCTATCAGAGTCACACGTTTCAGTCTCAGAATAACAAAGACAAACAGCCAATCACATCAGACGAGCTGCAGGAGGAAGTTTATAAAATCCTAATGAAGTTGTTGATGTGGTAAACTCGCATGCTGTTACTGTTACAACCAAACATCCTATAAAACACACACACACACCTTCAGTAAGCTCCTTTGTGTGTGTGTGTGTACTAATGTTTTAATGAGATTTAAGCAGATGAAGATCAAACAGATGGAGTGTTTAAGACAGATAACGTGAACCTTGATTTGCTCAAGAAATCTCACAGTTCTAGTTGTCATATTTCTATTTAGCTTTATTTATATATTATTTATATACTACATTAATGTATGCTATTGTGTTGGATTGTATTTGAATTATATTTCAAATATTTAATTTTATTTTTTGTTTGTTCATTTAAATTTTTAGTTAGAGCTTTAGTAATTAATTGTGACATTATTATTATTATTATTTAACATTTCTCTTTAACTTTTATTTATTTATTGATTTAATCATTTTTAATTAAGTGTTTAAATATATTTCATGTAAAAAATGTCTACAATCTGACACTCTTCTTTCACTCCCAGTTTTCTCTCTGTCTGCAGGGTTTGGTTGGCTCACCCTGTTTTTTAACCTCAGCCTTCAGCAGTCGGTTCATTGCGTCCTCCGTGGCCACGTCCAGAGGAAGCTCTCCTTCGCTGTTCACTGCTCCGACACGAGCGCCGTGTTCGATCAGGTACCTGCAGCGCAAGCGGCACACGGTGTCAACGATAAACTGAAAAGCTATATTTAAGTGCGTTAATCTGTTACGTAATTCCATCTGAAAGCGGAAAACTGGGCGGGGCATATTGAGTAGCCCCTCCCCCTTTACAAAAATAGCCAATAGAAAATTTTGTCCCAATTAGAGCCATTGAGCAGAAACACGTCAGATTCATGTCAACCAGAATTTAATTAGTTATAAAGTAGTTATAAAGTACATTTAAAGCAACACTTGTTGACCAAAGTGCTGTACAGAACAATATTAAACAAAAAGAAAAACATCTTGAATTTATGTGCTAATAAGAGTTCTTCCTTCAATTTAGCATGCTCTATCATTTTTTTTTCTCTCCAGGTGTACATAATATTTAGGGTCTGGGCTCTGTGCAGGCCATTTCATGACTGTTTTTGCTTCATCAGGCATTTTATTTTCCCCAAATATGATTAAAAGATTACATTAGCAGCGTGTTTGGGATCATTATACTGAAAAATAAAACTATTAAAAATGAGGTGCTTTCTAGTTGGAATTACATGACGAAATCGTAAATACTAAGAAAAAACACAACGATAATTCAGTTTTTCTAAAAAAAAAACTATATAAAAAGCTAATATAATAAGCATACTGAATCGTTTATCCACTCTATAGTGCACTATGGGCCGCTCAACATACATAGAAAGCTATAATTGTGTCACAGGCTTTAGTTTGTATGTCCTGGATGGCTTGTGAATATGTGTGTGAAATGAATTTTTCCCTTCGGAGCTTGCCGTAGAAGCAAGTGTACCTGTGTACAGCTTTTTTGTTACGACTTATACATGAAAAGTAACACATTTGCTAATCAAACCATAGACAGTAAAAGATATGAACATAGTATCCATGATGTCACCTTTAGGTTTCCGAAGAGCGCAAATGAAGCTACGAATGGGCGTGGCCATTTTGTTTGCGCGCCATCGCTCCAACCGGGGGTAACTAAATAAGGGCAAAGAGGTGGAGCTACAGACACCTGCTAGTATTTTGCTTAGACTGGATTTTCTTTGAGAGAAATGCTTAATACTTCATTACCTGAGACTCGTTTGTGTTCTGATCACATGTGCTTGGTTGTATACTATATTAATAAAGTGTTTAGCCTTTTAAAAATGCTTTTGTAATATACTAAGCCACTCAACATTGTTCCTATAATGTTTTTCTACAGGAGGAAAATGCAAATTACTTCCAAATACTTCAAATATAGTCTTGTGTTAGTAAATGCAAGGCTGTTTATGAAATCCAGGCATAACACTGTATGACAACGCTTCAGATGACTGTTTTATAGCCTACAGCTAATCAATCTGTCAGATTCTGGAGTGCATTCAAGCTTGAAATTTAATTATAAATCATCTTAAAACAAATACATTTATAGATATGTTATATAAGTATACAATTTCACTCACCTGGGAAATGGAGGCCAGGTGAATGGTTTGTGAGCACACAGTGCACACAGCATGCTAATTATCTGATAAATGTAGGAAATAATTCCAAAAGGCAGGTGACTGTGTAAAGCCGCATAAAACAACACAAAAATACGATACATATGCAGAGTTCAGCACCTAATTAGCCGGAATCAGCTGAGGTGACAGCGACCAGCAAGACCTAGCTGTCACTGAAGTGGTCACGCCCTTAACTATGCAGACTTAATAAAACTTAATTTAAACAAAACGGATGAGTTATAAAAATATTTACCCCCTCACAGTCGTCATAAAGGGTAATGTTAGCTATATACACCAAAATTGTTCTTTGTACCAGGCTGTAAACACCTTTTTTCTGCTGTAAAGTTGGCCAGTTTAACAGTGGGCTCATTAGAAATGTGCTCTATTATGGAGTCGTAGCAAGCGGAATTCAATGAATTGCAGTTTCAGTTACTTCTGTATTAGCTTCACGAGGGAGAGCAGGAGGTTGCCGCTTGAATACAACTTGCTGCTTGTGAAATGCATTCAAGATGGAGTTTTCATTTAATAATTTCGAAAGTTAGGGTAATTAGGCAGGTCATTGTAATTGTAACAGGGGTTTGTTCTGTAGACAACTAAAAAACTAAGGGGGCTAATATTATTGACCTTAAACTGGTTTAAAAAAATAAAAATAAAAACTGCTTTTATTCTAGCCGAAATAAAACAAATAAGACTTTCTTCAGAAGAAAAAATATTATAGGAAATACTGTGAAAATTTCTTGCTCTGTTAAAGATCTTTGGTAAATATTTGAAAAAGTAAACAAATTCACAGGAGGGTGAATAATTTTGACTTTAAAGAGCCCATATTATACATTGAAAAGGGTCATATTTTAGTTTTGGGGGTCTCCAACAGCAGGCTGATCTGATTGCATGGTCAAAAAACACTTTCATTGTCTTATAATCTGCATTTATTTTTACCTCATAATCCCAGCGACTCCTATATGAATCGTTCAGCGATTCATTTGTTCCAAAACCCCTCTTTCGCGCGATGCTAAACTGCGCTGATTGGACCGATGAGCCAGTCTGTTGCAATTGGTCGACAGCGCTCAGCACGAGAGAATGCCCACCACGGCTTATCAATATTGAAGTCATAGTGTGTGCGTGAGCTAATCTGCTAACACTCGCTTTTAACGGGAGTCGCCCGTATTTCAGACACCTCACCCCGAAAACTAACCCCCCGGTCTCCCAGCATATCACTCTAATTCTTAACCAGAAGTAAAAACAGCGACATACATTCAGTATTAATGAACACAGCGGGAAAAGCTGAACCATTATAAACAGCACCGCCGCACGTGTGTAGCAGAGCTCATGGGGGCCATAGCAACGACAAACAGCAGAGGAACACGCTCAAACGCATTTTAATCCGTAAACACAGCGGCACGCGTCGCGTTTACAACGTGCTTTTAGACGCGATATGAGAATACAAGTTAACCAGAGACACTACAAGCGGTTACAAGTTACAAAACACAGTTAAATGCATCATTTACAAGCTAGAGAAAACAATGAGGCGACCGTTTTAATCGCACTTATTCACACTTGCTGGATAGCAGGCCAGGGAAATGTCCTGGTGCTCCTAATCATCCGTTGTAAGCACTCCTCGGAGGGGGAACAGCTCATGGCTGGGTTTAATGCAGAGATGTTTCTGCAGAAACTACTAACTCTTCAAAGTCTCATCTCTGGGTTCTCTGCACACTTCCAATATCCAGCTAAGCACAGTGCTCTTCACTGTGTTGCCAGATGTTGCTGACTGATTTCAGCCCAAACCCTGTCTAAAAGGTTTTACCTGCACAATCAAGTTGAAAACCGCCCGATCTGGCAACTTTTTCGCACCGCTGTTGTTTGTGAGTGGGGTTGGGGATTTCGAATCTGCGCGCGCATAAATGGGCGGGGCTTATGTTTCGTGTTCACGTCATGCCGAAACGGCTAAAGACTCGTTAGCACGGCGACACGTTTGAGGAACTATGAGTCGACTCTTTTATAGATGAATCAATAGTTTTAAACACTGTGCACTTTCAGATTTAAGCCTTAGCTGGACATTTCACTTCACTTAGAGCTGTGTGACACACTGCATACAAGCTCATTTTCAAAAACCCATAATAGGGGCTCTTTAACTGTTTATAAATATGAATTGTCGATGGTATTTAGGTATTTGTGTCAATAAAATCCGAATGTCGTAAGTTACTGACTTTGTGATCTGGATGAATCCGCAGGAGGCGGCGGCGTGGAGCGGCGTCCAACCCTCATTGTCTCCTCGGTTCACTTCACTGCCGTTCTCCACCAAAAACTGAACCATTTCTGCATTCTCATCGATACAGGCCTGAGGACACAGAGTTATACAGTAAATACAGATCTCTTATTGACATTTTGGCCAAAAAAAATACACCACTAACTCTAATTTTTTGAAGAGAAAACAAAAGTGAACAGTTGTTCTTATCCATTTTTTATGACAATGAGTACGTTTACATGGACACCAATAATCCGATTAAGACAATACTGCGATTAAGAGTCTAAAAGTTGAGAAAATGATGACATAATAAAAAATTTTGGGTGAACTGCCCCTTTAAGCACTGAATTGATTCATATCGAAATCCTTGATCAAGTATATTCCAACAAAATGACGATGTTTTTTGAGTTTAAACGCATTTAAATCTGTCGTAGAGACTTTAACACAATATTAAAACACTTCAAAATGGCATACAAACTGCTCTTTAATGCAGACGGGCCACGTTACAGTGATTTCAGCACTGATAAAGTGTGTTTTCAGGCGGATTGGGGAAAAAAAAAAGGTCTCCCGGAGGAGCTGCAGGAGAACAGAAGGACACATTCATCACTCGCTCTCATTGTGAAGAACAGCGGGACCCGTCTGTGTGGAGAAGGTGTGAAGTTCTCCACCGGGTCAGAGTGTGTGTGTGTGTGTGTGTGTGCGAGTGTGAGTCAGAGGGCGCCTGGTCTTCACTGTGACAGCAGCCGCTTGTCCTGCATGAAGAATGTTTTCCATGCGCTCACTGCACAACGACACACACACACACAGAGAGAGAGAGAGAGAGAGAGAGTGAGAGAAAGAAAGAAAGGCTTTGGATGGAAGGCATGGAAAACTTAAAGAGCAGCGACTATATTTAATTCTGGTTACGAAGCAACGGCAGGACAACACGAGGAGCAGCGGCGGAGCATCATCATCACACATACAGACATCATCTTCAGCACTGTCAGACTCAATGTGAATTAGAGTTAGGGGCTGATTACACCGAACGCGCTCTTCCATTCTGAGCAACTGTTTTTATTGTTGACGAGAAGTGTGCCGTGCTTTTTATGTCGCTAGGCAACCACTGAATCAGCTGCGTATTGTCGAAAGCCGTTTCTCAATATGCTCAATATACTGTTCCAATTCAAAGTTCACATCCTGCCATGTACAGATAAAAAATTCCCGGGTGTGTACTTTAGGAATGGGACGATAAACGTTTTCGAGGTATATCGTGGTATGGAATAGTCAAGGTTATCATCCCGCCAAAATTTTCTGCTATACCGTTTCTAAGGTATGAGTAAGATTTATTTATTTTATATATTCAATATATTTAAAAATATTTTATATATTTTTTAAGGTGTAAATTGTAAAGAAATCTGTGTTTTCGAAACAAATGAAGACCGCAGAAGTCATTTGCTATGTTTCCATCCAACAATGCGAATGAACTTAATGCGCAAAACTGGATTATCGCATAAAACATGCGCGAATAAAGCAGCGTTTCCATCCAACGAGTCAAAGCGGACAAAATCGTCACTTACTGATTAACTGGCGCCAAATATCAACAGTAAAAACGTAATCTGCTGCAGTAAGAGAAGCTGCGTGAGTCTTTTCTTCATTTAATAAATGACTTGTGCCTCAGAAGGCAATCCTGACACGCAGTGAACGCGTGGTGGCGTTTGAAGGTGTCAGACGCGGAGCACAGACGCTCTTGATTCTGGAGGTCATTAATAATATAATAACACAACTACTGAAACGGTGAGGCGTTTTAGAATGACCAAAACAACATTTCAGATGTTTTACGATGTGCTCAGCCTGCTGGTTTGTCCATTTACACACATTTTTATCATCACATGATCTCTTATAACTAAATCACATGTCCTTTATTTATTGCGCATACTGGAATTTATGCAGTAAAAGTGTTTCCATCGCAGTTTATGCGCATCTTTTCTTATCGAATAAAAAGTTTATCCTACTCAGTTATGCGCATACATTTTTTATGAGCTTTTTCAAAATGTATGTGCATCATGTCGTTTGCATCAACCGATTGTTTTATGCGCATATCCAAAATGCGAATAAAAATAGCTGGATGAAAACGTAGCTAATGATTCATTTAAATTATTAAGCCTGACATGTTCACTGCCCCAAAATACTTTAAATGTTTCTCAGAATAAAATATATTGTGTTCAAAGGGGAAAAAGGTTTTGTTTTTTAGCCAGACATTTAAAATAATATATTTTAGACCAGTAAACACAATACCGTGGTTATCATACCGTCAGAATCTTATACCGGCCCATGCCTAGTGTACTTGCTCCGCCCCTTTTGTCAAGGATGCATCGAGAGGTGACTTGTGCAAACTTGCGATGCACAGGTATCCCAGAATGCAGTGCAGCTCAAACAGCGAAAGCTAACGTTAATTTTAAAAATACTTTCATAATTAAAAAAAGATGCAACTGACGTATAGCTCGCTTTTTCCGCTTAAAGAATAGACTCTTTTCAACTGCAGGGACACAGAGTGCAAAACGATACAAGATTTCATTTTAAATAATTGAATAAAATACAAGAGGTTAAAACGGGGGGCATGCAGGGCGGTTAAGCAGTGTGCAAAACGCTCGCGGCCACCAGAAAACCATCCAAAAAAGACGTCTCTCATCGCAAAGAGTGCATCCGGAGTGTTCGGCCCCTGAAACTAGAGCCCAAAAAAACATTTGTTTGTTTGTTTATTTCAGCGCTAATTGAGATTAATTGAATAAAATAAAATTACATTTTTAAATAATAACATTAACGCGAACTGAAATAAATAAAACACTAACTGAATTTAATTCAATAAAATAATAATGAAGTTTTTGAATGCGAAATGAAATTAATAAAATAAACGCTAACTAAAATGAATAAAATAAAAATAAAATAAAACTGTATTTTAGCAAGTTGCTAATGCAATATTTAGAATTTCTATGTTGAACTTTACGATTTTGATTAGCAGGAATATGATTTACAATAATAATAATAATAATAATTAAATAATTAAGTAATAAAAATAGTCATAGGCGCCAAGGTGGCATAGTGGGTAGCACATTCACCTCACAGCAAGAAGGTGCTGGTTCGCGCCTCCGCTGGGTCAGTTGGCATTTCTGTGTGCAGTTTGCATTTTCTCCCCGTGGTTGCGTGAGTTTCCTCCGGGTGCTCCGGTTTCCCCCACAAGTCCAAAGACATGCGGTACAGGTGAATTGGGTAGGCTAAATTGTCCATAGTGTGCGAGTGTGAATGAGTGTGTATGGATGTTTCCCAAAGATGGGTTGCAGCTGGAAGGGCATCCGCTGCGTAAAACATATGCTGGATAAGTTGGCGGATCATTCCGCTGTGGCAACTCCAGATTAATAAAGGGACTAAGGCAAAAAGAAAATTAATGAATGAAAAATAGTCATTACTAAATGTTATATTAGAAAGGAAAGTGTTAAGAACATCTAATGGGAATGACGCCCTAACCATTCAGCATTCAAAACCAAAATTCACCATTTCATAAATATAAATACGAATGTTGATTCAAGCATTCCAAAACATGGCATTCATTATTACGCTCATTTAAACGGCAACAAAGTGGTTGAGTGTATAGAAAACGTCAGTAAAATAAAAAGCGACTGTGCTGCTGAAAGAAGTATGAAGACTGAATGGGTGTTTCTCATTCTTTTAAGACTGTTAAGAGCTCAATCCTGCATCTGTGTTCTAAACCACTGTTTACTTTACCACCGTCATAAGGTTGAAACCTATGTGTGTGTGTGTGTGTGTGCGTGTGTGTGTGTGTGTGTGTGTGTGTCTTTACCAGGATGTGACACTGATTCTGTCCAGAGCTAAACACACACACACACACAGTAGGTTTTGTGTTCCAAGGGTAATATTAGTTAGAGGTCATAAAACTTTCAAAAAGTCATAAAAATCTGTATATATTTATCTCAGAAATCGATGCTAAACATTCAAAACTTCTTACAGCGAACACAAGCGTTTCATATATATTCAGGTATTAATGAATTATTAATAAATAATTATTTCACCGCCACCTATGACGACGATGCTATCGTCAATCGCGATGTTTCACATTAGACATCGTACGAATTCTAGTCGACATCGTCCAACCCTAAATAGACCGTCTAATTTTTGTGGCTTTAGTAATTGTTGGGATACTCTTTTAAATCTGGAAGCATCAACAACTTATTTCGGAATATATATCATTATCGTTCAGTATGGAGGCTATTATCGAGATTGAATTTTTGCCATATCGCCTAGCCCTAAAAATGGCTAAATAATTTGAGAATATCAACTTAAATCCCCATAAATCTTATATCTAAAAATATTTAATAAGCATAGTCATTCATTTGATAATATTTGTGCTTGCAAAAAAAATAAACTGTACACTAATATACTATTATAACAAACAAATACATTGCCATTTCAAAAATATATTTATTATTTTAATTAAATTGTACTTAATTTAATTGTAACTGTACTCCTAAAACTAAAAAAATACTCAGATTTCTGAACCAAAACACAGCTATTATTTCCACTAGCTAAATGACATGATGTCCTCCTATAGTTTGGGGTTAAACACGACCTGGAAAAACGAGTTGTGCGCTACACGCATGCAGTGAAGGCAAGCATGAAAACTGCGCTCACACAAGACTCAAACCTGATGTTCCTCAGGATGAAGAGGTGACATCATCGAATGATTTGCAAATGTGTTCGCGACATCATCACATCCTGTGGCCAATAGCTTTGCTCGCAAAGACCACATGACCAACTAAGCGCTTCATATTCTCATTCTGTAGGCCCACAAAACAGTCCATTTCAAAGCAACAATACTCTTTCTCATTCAAAACTTGGGGCTAGCTGATTTCTGAGAGAAACTTTACAGCTCAAACTACAGGCTGAAGCAACAAAAGCCGAAAATAGCTCCACCTAAACATGCAGTTCGAACAATAACACAAACACAGCTGACGAGAAGAAAGAAAGAAGCAAACAAAAACAAACAAGGGGCCGCCGTGAATTCCAGCCCTTCGCTGAGGCAGATATGAGGAAAGTCTTGCTATGCCAGTTCAGCCTGGATGCTGGTATGTGGCATTCAGAAGTGGGCAGTGACCACATTAGAAGTGACAGCCGCGGGACGCCCTAAACACTCCCTGGACGGCATTAAAACAACAGGAACCAGCCCGACGTACTGGAGGAACCTAACAGTCGATGTCAGTAGAAAATAAATCAAGATTCATTTACGCCATGGGAACTATTGTAGTGCAAAAGAACACCACAGAAATGTAGGGACGTTTAAATAACAAAGTTTTAACTCATTTACATCATTTATATAAAGGGCTATAGTATTTTGATGGCCTAAAAATGCAAACATATAAAAATGGGCTTCGAAATGTATGTTTACATAAACAAACAGATTTGTTTTCCTTCATGTATATCCATAAAAATGTCTAAAAATGCTGTATTCTGTGTGCCAGGCCAGTAGGTGGCGATATTACTCTGCATCTTGAGGATCGCAAACAGTTCTGGAGTTCGACAATAGTTTTAATCACATTTTGGTGGTGTTTATACCATTTTATCACCATTTTCAACCGAAAATTCAAGCATTTCTGCAGTTCGTTTAACATGGGAGCTAAAACACAAATCCTTAAAAACGATTTTCAAGGTACGTTTACATGACAAACATTTTGTATACATATTTTTACGCATAGATGACAGGGTAATCAAAAGGATTCCCATTTTAAACGAATCTGCAAAAACTACCAACAACTGCTGTATTCTGCCAGGCCAGTAGGTGGCGTTATCACTCTATCTTGAGAAACGTAGACAGTTTTGTATTTTGGCAATGGCACTGTTTTCGTAAACTTGCACATTAGGGAGGTTTACACAACACTAGGGCTGTGCAATATGGACAAAATAATCATATTATATTATATAAAAAATTTCTGTATATTTACCGTTGACTTGAAAACATGAGCCTTAATAAATTATTTTCTATTATTAGTTTAATTTTTGTTCTTTTATTGTTTTTTATGTGCATATATATATATATATATATATATATATATATAGTAGTATATATGTAGTAAGGGAAAAAAATTATTTGAACCCCAGCTGATTTTGTAAGTTTGCTCATTAACAAAGAAATGATCGGTCTATAATTTCAGTGGTGGGTTTATTTCAACAGTGAGAGACGCAACAACAAAAAAATCCAGAAAAATGTGTTTCAAAAAAAGTTAGAAATTAATTTCCATTTCTATGATGTTTTGCTGTTTATTTATCGTTGGCCTGAAAACATGAACCATTAAAAACGATTTTCAAAAAGGTTTGTTTACATTACAACAGGGCTATTTAATTGGCGGCCCGCCATTAAGCGAGTGGCGCGGGCAGCCGAAAAACATTTGGATAGGTTTGTAGAAAAGGCCTTTTGTACAATGCACTGATATCATTGTTAGGGATGCAACGATTCGCCGGTTTCACTGCGCTTTAATTCGTCACGCTTAATTAATCGTAAAGGCTTCTCAATTGCACGTTTCTGTTGCACGGAACGAAACTGCTGCAATTAAACAAAGTTATGGCTTCTGTGCGCTAGTTTAAAGTTCCGAGCTTGTACGCAGAGGCCAATCCACAAGCACACTGAATTAACGTTATTTCTAATGTAGAATACGCCAATGTGCACATGCAAGCGGAGAAAAGCGCTCGCTGCTTTCTGGGCGCACGCAGTAGAAAACATTGCGGTGAGGTTGTGCGTGGCTTTCAGTGCAATGTAAACAAAAAAGATGTTAGACGAATTATTATTAAAATGATTATGTATACAGACACGAGTGCGTATCTGCAGAGATTTCTCCATGTCTCTATCATGGATCAGCTGTGATCGCCGCTACCGTTTATGAGTGTTTATCATCGGTGAACAGCGCCAGAGCGTTAGAACCAATCGCAGCTCTTCCTGTTGAGCGTGTGACCAATCATAGGGGTGTAAGAACGAACTCACTAGACAAGGCTCAGAAAGCCAGCGGGATATTTACATTTGTTTATTTGCTATAAATGCTGTTATGTTGTTCTGTGCGTGTACTTGAGTTTTTAAAGGTACAGTACATATATCTGACTGTTTGTATTAAAGGACAAAATTGTGTTACAAATTGTATATAAATATATTTATACATTTTAATACAAGGGTTGTTGTGACGTGAAGAAAATATAAAACTGTGTATGGAAAGCATCGTCAATGCACCGTCATGCACCAAGATATCGAATCGAACCGAATCAATGGCATGATAATCATAACCGAACCGAACCGTGAGACCAGTGTAGGTTCACACCTCTACGACTCATCTCGCATACCGGTTTTAGCGTGCTATATAGTATGGAAGTATGCGGTTTCCTTTGTAATAAAAATTGTGTTTTCTTTCAAAATCTTTATAGACCATTTTGAGGGATGTAAACAAAAACGATGGTCCCAACGTATTTCCTGTTTTACATTTTTGATTTCTAGAGCGTCTGAGAATCCAAAAAGAGCCACATATTGATGAATAATGTCATGATAGCTGTTTTGACATGAAGTTATGATTATATTGCCTCTTGTTACAGTTATAAAATAGTTTGAAAACAAGCAGGAAATGTTCATGGGACAACCACACGAACACTATAAATATATATATATATATATAATATTCTCTGTCCAAGAATTAATCGTGATTAATCACATCCAAAATAAACGTTTGTTTTGACATAATTTGTGTGTGTGTTATATATATTTATTATGTATATGTGATCAACACATTCATAGAAGCCAAAACTATATATAAAAAAGTTACATCAAAGTAGTTACATCATATTCAAATGTAAAATTTGTATCATACACATATATTTTTTATATGTCTAAATATAAACCAACATTTTATCAAGTATATGCATGTGTGTATTTATATATTCATAATAAAATATACACAGTACACACACAAATATTATGTTAAACTTTTATTTTGGATGTGATCAATCACGATTAATTCTTGGACAGCCCTAATATATATATATATATATATATATAGATTACAGTGTTGTAAATACGATCCCCATTCATACTAATATGCATTTATCTGCACTAATCAGCAAATTGCTGCAGTCTTCCAGGCCAGTAGATTGCGATATTACTTTGTAAAGAAGCTCTATGTGTTTTATTCTGTTTGTCTGATTTATGTAGACTGAGCACATAATATGAGCTGATTTCACAGCACTTACAAAATCGCACTTTTGTAGTTTACACATGGACGATAATGGCACTTAATAAAGACAGACAAAAAGGACAGTCAGTAGCTACGTTTCCATTCAGCTATTTTTATTCGCGTTTTGCATATGCGCATAAAAAACGGTTGATGGAAACGACATGATGTGCATACATTTTGAAAATGCGCACAAAAAATGTATGCGCATAACTGAGTAGGATAAACTTTTTATTCGATAAGATGCGCATAAACTGCGATGGAAACATTAAATAAAGGTCATGTGATTTTGTTATAAGAGATCATGTGATGATAAAAATGTGTGTAAATGGACAAACCAGCAGGCTGAGCACGCACTGTAAAACATCTGAAATGTTGTTTTGGTCATTCTAAAGCGCCTCACCGTTTCAGTAGTTGTGTTATTATATTATTAATGACCTCCAGAATCAAGAGCGTCTGTGCTCCGCGTCTGACACCTTCAAACGCCACCGCGTGTTCACTGCGTGTCAGGATTGCCTTCTGAGGCACAAGTCATTTATTTAATGAAGAAAAGACTCACGCAGCTTCTCTTACTGCAGCAAATTACGTTTTTACTGTTGATATTTGGCGCCAGTTAATAATGAAGTAACGATTTTGTCCGCTTTGACTCGTTGGATGGAAACGCTGCTTTATTCGCACGTCTTTTATGCCATAATCCAATTTTGCGCATAAAGTTCATTCGCATTTTTGGATGGAAACATAACTAGTGTAATGAATAGCAAAAGAATTTTGTTTGTAGTCATGAAAACATCCCAAAAATGCACATTATCCAGAAAAATGTGAAAACTGTGACATGACCTCATGCCAATGTGTATGATGCATTCAGCTGTCATGAGCAAATACAGTACATGAATTATTGGAGCATATGTGCATATTTGCACATTCTGACTTTCTCCTTAATAATATAATTTCAGAAAAGTATTCTTTGCAAATTCTAAAGAGTCACATCAAATTAGAAGCCAATGACTATCAAAGTGCAACCTTGTTTACAGTCAATTAATTAAAGCTAATGTTGTTTTAAAGGCCTAAATACATGCAATTTCAGACCAAATTTTCAAAGGAGCGTGTCACAAGACTTTTTAAAAATGAAAGAATGTGTGAATTTAAACCAAATTTACCTCAATTTAATATTGTTTTCATGTGACAACGCACCCCTAAAACAGAGGTTCCACTTATGTCAAGTTCACGTAAAAATAATAATAATAAATATCATATCAATATAATCAACAAATATCATATATATTTTTGTCTCTGTCAAATTCAGTCACACTAGAAATACTACAATTTGAATCATCACTTAAGCATGTTAGAAAACAATAATTAAATCGTGTGTGTGCCCACCCATGTGTTTTTGCAAATGAAGAAGTTTAATATGTAATGTAGAATACAGTACAACCGATTATCATGAACGATAAATTCCTAGCTAACATTTCCAAGGGTTGTGAAGACATGTTTTGAAGCAGTTAATCACCGATATTCCTAATGTTTACCATCTCAGACATCCTACTGAGGTAAAGTTGATTTCATATTTGCGTTGTGACATGATCCCTATATTGTTTACATGGAATATTGAATATTGGGTCTGCAAGTATGACATGAAAACAACATTAGCATTATTACTCTTATTTTATTTGACTGAACATTGTTGTACTTTGATAGTCATTTGCTGCTATGGTTCCACTAATTATCAAAGAATACTTTTCTGAAATCATATTATTAAGGGGAAAGTCTGAATGCGCAAATATAAAACCAATATTGCCTCATTGGACATCCTTACTTGTCATGAACAGTTGAGGAGTGAGCAGAGGAAAGTTGGTGAACTTTCGAAAAAAGTTTCTAAAGTGAGTCAAACTTGCGCGTAAAGAAGCAGAGATGTTCGGGATACCTGATGGAGCGCCGTGAGTCCGTCTATATTGGCGTGGTTGATGTCTGCTCCCTGCCGCAGGAGCTCCGCCACCTCCTCCCGGTCCCCGGCGGAGCAGGCGGCCATGAACACTGCACCCTGTGCGAAGCGCACTCGGGCCCGTCGGTGTCCCGGGGCGGCGGAATGGCTCCTCGCCTCCGCCCCGGTCCGGTCTGTCTCCGAGCCCTGCCACCGCTGCAGCTGATCCTGCCTCCGCTGCTTCGCCGCTTCGGACCGGGAACGGTCAGTGGCCGCCATCTTCCTCCCTCGGTTTCTCCGGGAGAGTTTCAGTTCATCAGACAAGTGATGTCCGATTCAACTACGATTAGTTCATTCGAGCCGATTCTTTCAAATGAATCGTTCGAGCCGATTCGTGTTATGAATCAATCGAAGAGAAAGTGAAAAGGCGTTAAAATAAACGACCATAAGCTGAGCATTGCCGTTAAAAATGTGTGTAGAAACTATTTTCCTTCTGAAATTGCCAGCAAATGTTTTTAATTAGTGCATCCATTATTAAAAACGTCCAAAATTAAAGTTTATTTT
>CAIGQQ010038644.1:2974262-2987646 GCA_903798035.1 Danio albolineatus | reverse complement strand
TCGTCATTGGGCAAAATGCCTTAAAATATCGGCTAATCAGATATTGTCACTGGGCAAAATGCCTTAAAATATCGGCTTATCAGATATCATCACTGGGCAAAATGCCTTAAAATATTGGCTTATCAGATATCGCTATTGGGCAAAATGGCTTAAAATATTGGCTTATCAGATATCGTCATTGGGCAAAATGCCTTAAAATTTCGGCTTACCAGATATCGTCATTGGGCAAAATGCCTTAAAATATTGGCTTATCAGATATTGTCTTGGGCAAAATGCCTTAAAATATCAGCTTATCAGATATCGTCATTGGGCAAAATAGCTTAAAAAGATTGGCTTAACAGATATCAGCTATTGCGCAAAATGACTTAAAATATCAGCTTACCGGATATCATCATTAGCCAAAATTTGTTAAAAAAATCAGCTTATTGGATATTGTCGTTAGCCAAAATGAGTTAAAAAATACTGGCTATTGGATATCGACTACAGGCCAAAAAGGCTTAAAATACCAGGTTATCGTATATAGGCATCACTAGTACAGTCAATCCTTTAACATCACCCTGACACATGAATGTTATGATGTGTGTTTTAGCTGGCCTGCTGCAGCGTGTCTCAGTTCTCCTGGTTTGTGGCCGTGTGTCGTCCGTTCCTGGACAGTTGCTGCGTGCCTCCAGAGGGGGCGCTGCTGGTCTCTCAATGCCACCCGGGAATCAAACTCACTTTCCCTCCAGACTGCACAGTGGAGACGCGCACTGTCACACTGCAGGTCTGTACAATAACATGAATAAAGAAGCTGTACTGTGATTCAATACATGTGATTATCGTACTATTTTTAATATGAGAAATTATTAATCGTATTATAATTAATATTAATAATTAATGAACTTGAGTGAATATTATTAAAATATAATAATATTAGTTAAATTTACTATATTATACTTATACTGTGCTTTGATATTTATACTATAAGGCATAGTTAATACAGTTAATAACTTAGTTGATTGATAAAATCTCATTAATAAAACATTTAAACAGCAATAATAATCAAAGTTATGCTAAGAATTAAAGTATAAAATATAAATAATTGTTTGTTAGCTGCTACTCTTCCAATCACCAATCTTTTAGCTTTTAATAAGTTAATATAATCTATTCGTGTGTGTGTGTTTTCTGCCTCAGGTCCTGCAGGTGGCGCTGTCTGAGGTGCAGGATCTGACTGGAGATCCTCGTGCCAGTGCTGGTCCACTGCTTTGCCTCTCTCAAACTCCCAGCATGCACTTCCTTAAGCCAATCAGAGTGCAGGTTCCCCTCCCACCTGGAGTGACTGGTACCACATCACGTTTCCTCCATACTTGATCTCATTACAGTCTGAGAGATTTACATTCACACACATTAGCGGTTTAACATATTCCACAGATGAATGCTGGTAAACATTGAGGAATGTGTGCGATGAGCTTATTACACACATTCTTCATCTTCAACACTGGATCTGCTGTTTTAGAATGGCAAACCGTTTCATCAAACTGGCAAAAAACGGCAAATTGTTTTTAGCGTGTTTTAATTTAAGTGTCTTTTATTTGTCATTAGATGATCAGATGCTTTGATTTTTAATTTGTTTCTAATGCAAGAAATCCCAAACTAAATTCCCAAAACTAAAGTGGATGCAAACATCTTTTTAGTGGTGATACAGTAGAATTCATTAGTTTTCCTTCCTCTTAGTCCCTTTATTCATCAGGGGTCGCCACAGTGGAATGAACTGCCAACTTATCCAGCATATGTTTTACACAGCGGATGCCTTTCCGGCCACAACCCAGTACTGGGAAACATCCATACAGTACACTCTCACACACACTCATACACTTCAGCCAATTTAATTTATTCAATTCACCTATACTTCAAGTCTTTGGACCAGTAGGAAACTCACGCCAACATGGGGAGAACATGCAAACTCCACACAGAAATGCCAACTGACCTAGTTGGGACTCGAACTAGTGACCTTTTTGCTGTGATTCGACAGTGCTAACCACTGAGCCACCATGTCGCCTGAGAGAGTAGAATCTTTGTTCATATTGCATTCACACTGGTTTTTATTCAGATGTATTTATATTTTAGTCCTATCAAATAAATAATCACATCCAAATTAAAAGTTCATATTTACATAAAATATTTATATATTATAGCTTGCGCTTCGCATCGTTGCGAAGTGTTGTTACATTGTTTTGAGAGGTTTGTTAGCCACAGCGAGGGGTCTGCGACCTCGCGAAGGCTGCGCTGGACTGTACGTCTGCACTTGATGCAGAAGTATAAATCAGCCTTTAGTGTATATTAGGGCTGTGCAATATGGACAAAATAAACATATTGCGATTTTATTTGCGATTTTGGCCACTGTTTTTTCTTTTTGAAAAAATAAAGCATTTCAACATGAAAAATAAAAGTGAACTAACCTCAATTCCAGTCATAACAATAAATAAAAACTAACGTAAATCAAAACCACCTATTCGGTTCTCCCACTCAACTTCGTTGTACGCGGAGTGAGCTCTGATTGGTTAACATATTAAAATCATTCGGACAAGAATTTGAACAAATCTAAATAAATTAATAGATTAAATTGCAGCCTTTGCGATTTAAAAATTGCATGTGCTTAAATCGCGATTTTTTTATTTTTCGATTGCGATTTATTACACAGCCCTAGTGTATATTAAGGACAAAATGAGGACAAAAATGAAGGAAGACGAGACCCCCCTCCACAAAAAAAATAAATTGTGTAAATAATAATAAAAAAAAAATATATATATATATATATATATATATATATATATATATATATATATATATATTGCACATGCATTCAAAGCGATTTCATAATCTTGCATATTGTCAGCAGCTTCATCATATAGGACTACACAACATTATAGGACTACACAATATACCTTACTACACAATATTATACCTGAAAGACATCCGGAAGGAAGCAGTTAATGCTCCTTCTTGTGCACAATGAAGGCGCAAACCATAAATCAGGTCTTCTGCTTTGATAACGATGAACTTCACTGAGACACCCTCCCCCCTCAAATAAAACTTCAGATTAACGCAAATTACAGGGGTCGCCCCATTGAGCTCAGAAAATATGGGACAATCACATTCCTTATATATATTTATTGCTGGAAATTATTTAAATCATTATGCTAGGAAACATTTAGAAAAAAATATATATTTAAGTTCCAATTTTGAATATATTTTTATCAATTATTTAACAATAAGTTACAATTTGAAGCAAATTCTTCACTTTCAAACATTTAGTCTTGAATTTGTCTTTTATTTTTACGCAATCCTAAGTTTAATGTTACAGTACAAAATTCAATATACTGTTGTGCGGTGTATATTTATACTGCCATTTTAAAAACATTAATTCGTTTTCATTTTTGAGTGAACCGCCAACTTATCCAGCGTGTTTTACGCAGCGGATGCCCTTTCAGCTGCAACCCCTCACTGGGAAACATCCATAATGTAATGCAAATGTAATGTAATGTAATGCAAACTCCACACAGAAATGCCAACTGACCCAGCTGAGGCTCGAACCTGTGATCTTTTTGCTGTGAGGCGATTGTGCTACCCACTGATGCCCAATTGAAAAAAAATAATAATTCGACATAATAATTAATATTAATTTTTAGTAAATCACAGAACACAAGCTTAAGTACTGCTGAACTAATGTAGTGTGTCAAATACTGCAGCGTACTGTAGATGCATGTTTTAGGTTCATATATGTTTGTGTGTGTGTGTTCAGGACACATGGTGGACCTGTCCCGTCTGCATCTGATGCATGGCGACCCTACGGCCCACACTTGGACTGACGTCACTGCTCAAGTGTCCCTGTCCTTAACACACATCTATGCCGTCTTCTTCATCACAAACTTCTCATGGTGAGCCACTGCAAACACACACAACAAACGTGAACCCATACAGCCTGACATATGTGTTTCCGTATGTGTGTGTGTTCAGGTACTGGTTGTGGTACACCACTCATCGGTGTGTTAGTGGGGTGGTCAGAAAGATGTATCACCGATTGAAACAGTTTCGGGTTCGATTCCTGGCGCTACAGAGAAAAAATGACCCAGAGCAGATTCTGCTGCAGTGCCTTCCGTCTGATAAGGTGTGTGAGAAAGAAAACAGCCATCACTTTTAATTAGGTGTGTGTGATATTAACAAAAATTTAGGTCCTACTTTACCTGATAAAAGTCTTGTAGTTGAGTCTAGTTGTTAGAGCAACAAATAATAGCTTGACTTCTAGTTGATCATTTGGAAAAGTGGCAGAAGGTGAATTTTTCTGATGAATCATCTGTTGAACTGCATCTCAATCATCACAAATACTGCAGAAGACCTACTGGAACCAGCATGGACCCAAGATTCTCACAGATATCAGTCAAGTTTGGTGAAGGAAAAATCTTGGTTTGGGGTTACATTCAGTATGGGGGCGTGTGAGTGGATGGCAACATCAACAGCCTGAGGGATCAAGACATTTGTGCTGCCCATTACATTACAAACCACAGCAGAGGGCAAATTCTCCAGCAGGATAGCGCTCCTTCTCATACTTCAGCATCCACATCAAAGCTCCTGAAAGCAAAGAAGGTCAAAGTGCTCCAGGATTGGCCAGCCCAGTCACCAGACATGAACATTATTGAGCATGTCTGGGGTAAGATGAAGAAGGAGGCGTTGAAGATGAACCCAAAGAATCTTGATGAACTCTGGGAGTCCTGTAGGAATGCTTTCTTTGCCATTCCAGATGACTTTATTCATAAGTTATTTGAGTCATTGCAGAGATGTGTGGATGCAGTCCTACAAGCTCATGGGAGTCACACACAATATTCATTCTGTTTCCACTGCACCATGACTTTATATTCTATACTGAACATTATCTCTGTTAAGTGACGAGACTTTTGCCTAAGCAAAGTCAGACCTTACTGTCCTAAGAAATCATTAAAAATCAAGACATGATCATATTTTATTTTGGTAAAATAAGCGTAATCTAGAGGCTTTTGCCTTATATATAAGCCACTTCTGATACCAAACGATCAACTAGAAGTCGGTATTTGTTGTTCCTAAAATTTGAATAGGCAACAAGACTTTTGTCAGGTAATGTTTATGGTGTTTAAAACAAAAAAAAGTTAATATAATTATTTTAGTATTAGGCTAATCATTTCTTTTCATAATTGTATTTTATTATATTTTTAAAATAATAAATATATGTAATAATATATATCAAAAATGAGAAATATTTTCCACTGCAGCATGACTTTATATTCTATACTGGACAATATTTCTGTTCAGTGATGAGGCTTTTGTCTAAGCAGAGTCAGACCTTACTGTCCTAATGAAATAATTAATAATTAAGACATGATCATAGTTTATTTTGGTAAAATAAGCGTAATCTAGAGGCCTTTGCCTTTAATATAAGCTTGCTGTCATTTTTTGTCAATATAGTTTAATAATCATCCTTTACAGTAACATTGCTTTAATATGTTGTTGTATGCATAGTTCACTACTGATCTGGGATCTTGAGCCAGTGCATAGTGCATAGTTTTAGATGCGTGAGAATATATATTTAAATGTCAGCTGTTTTGTTGAATAAAGTGTATGTATACAGCAGTATTCTGCTTGTTTTGACACATTATTTAAAGTTTGTGGCAAGGAAGTAATTAGTTTGGTGCGGCCAGAGAAAAAAAAAATCCTTATTGTGTTGAGGCCTGAAAAGTCCTGTGAAAGAAAACTAATTGCAATGCGACACTTTTTTTATGAAAGCACAACCCATTTGCTCCAGCTCATTGAGTAAGCTCTTACACAAAAAAAGTAAAATGAACGAGGAGGCGAGAGGAAAAACACAAAATCTAAATAAAGCAATTTTAGCATGCTAAAGTCAAATTTATGCATATAAAACATATTTTCCCAACAACAAAATTGTGGCTAGTGAAAATGGCGAGTGGCTAGTAATGTTGGAAAGCTACTAGCCACAGTGGCTGGTGATAAAAAAAAAGTTAATGTCAAGCCCTGCTGACAATCAATATGTCTGCTGCCACAATGGATAAATGCACAAATGTGATGATATCATTATTAACCCAATAACAAAATAAATTAACTTGACTGTGTTCAGCTGAAGAAAATGTCAGTCTTTTTGTGCAGTACAGTAAACACAAAGCCATACATGGATTTTTTTTGCATTCATAACTATTTTAACTGCATTCTAATGGGGCTATAAAAGATGGTAACTATCACACTCCCCTGTTCTCCTCTGTCTTCAGGCTGAGAGCCGGCTGGAGTCTCTGGCGGATCAGTATGAAGGCCCTCAGCCGTCTGAGCTGTGTGTCCTGCTGGAGGGAGAGCAGTTTTTCGCTGGCTTTGAGAGAGGCATTGACATCAACTCAGGTGGACGCATCAAATACAGCATTAAAGGGAGCATTCACCTGAAAAATTTCCTGTTAATTTATTCACCCACAACTCATCCAAGATGTTAATGCCTTTCTTTATTTAGTACAACATTAAAGAAGATTTTGAGCTCAATCTGTCCTGTTGGTGATTGTAATGGCAGTAGATGGTGACCGGTTTTTGAGATTAAAAATAAACACATACAACTGAGTCCAAATCAATAGCCACGGCTCCTGATGACACACTGAGGTCTTGTGATGTTGATCGATCTTTCCGTGTAAGAAATTGAACATTATTAACAATATTATTAGCTTTAATCCACAGCCAGGTCTTCATTAAAGCAACAGGACTGCAGTCGGACTACATTCGCACTTGCCTCGAGATCGCTTTGACCAGACTGTGGATTAAAGCTATTAGTATTGTTCAGTTTCTGTCACAGAGCGATCAATTCACTTCACAAGACCTCAGTGTGTCATCAGGATTCAATTCAATTCACCTTTATTTGTATAGCGCTTTTACAATGTAGATTGTGTCAAAGCAGCTTCACTTTGAAGGTTATAGTAAATTGAAAGTGTCAGTCCAGTTATTAATGTTGGAGTTCAGTTCAGTGCAGAGTTGTTTAATATTCACTACTTAGAGTCCAAACACAGTAGAGTAATCCATCGGTGCGCAGCTCTAGCTGCAGTCTAGTCGCCGGAGGCTGGAGAACTCGAGGCTCGTCTGTCCTTGGAGGGTCACAGGAATCCGCCTCTTGCTTGCTACTCTGCCAAGCACCAAGCAGCTGCTCAGGATACAGCGAGGTCCAGGATTATGGAATCTTGGAATCTTCTCGCCGCTGGTCTTGGATCGCATCCGTGGCGCTGCATAGTCTCTGGGGGCCTCGGGATGAGAATCCCCAGGTGGAAATAGAGAAAAAAGAGAATAATTAGCGTAGCTGCAGTTCATAGTGTATATAAACGAGGTGCATGGAGCACATTCATGCATCATACTGCTAAGTGACGTATTGAGTGTATGCTTTACTAAAAAGATAGGTCTTTAATCTAGTTTTGAACTGTGAGAGTGTGTCTGAGCCTCGGACATTATCAGGAAGGCTATTCCAGAGTTTAGGAGCCATATATGAGAAGGCTCGACCCCCTTTAGTTGACTTTGCTATTCTGGGTACTACCAGAAGCCCTGAGTTTTGAGATCTTAAAGAGCGGGTTGGATTGTAGCGAGACAGAAGGTTGGTTAGGAGCCACGACTATTGATTTGGACTCGTTTGTATGCGTTTATTTTAATCTGAAAAAACGGTCACCATTTACTGCCGTTACATCAACCACCAAGCACCACCGATTCAGCTTAAAATCTTCTTTAATGTCCTACTGAAGATTAACTTCGCCTACATCGTGGATGACTTGTGCATGAGTAAATGAACTTTAGGGTGAACTATCCTTTTGATAGAAGCAAAAAATAAACATGCCAACGTTAATCTGAATGTGTGTGTCATCAGACCGCCCAGACTGTAAAGACGGCAGACTCTCGTTCACCTTTTACTCTCACCTGAAGAACATTAAAGAGGTCCACGTGTGCGCAACCCATCCGGTGCAGATCGCCGTTAGAGGACAGGTGACTTTTCTGCTGTGTATAAAGAGATAGTTCTCCCAAAAATGAAGACGTTCTCACTATTAAGGCCCAATCCCTATTCCATTTTTGTGAGAATTGGGATTGGGGCGTACTCACACTAGTTCCCTTTAACCGGGCCAAAGCACACTTGTCCTCCCTTCCGTCTCCCCCGACGGCCTGCAATCACATTGCATTTGGGCCTGAGCACGCTTACGTCATCGATGATGCACTGTTCAGTTTAAGAGAAGTGCTCTCTTAGATTTCAGTGGAGATTTCTTTATATGATTATATGGTTTTAGTGGTTTGATATGCAGTGACACGCAGTCAAATATTTCACCGAACAGATCAGCCACTGCTGATGCTCACAAACAATCATAAAGTCCTCATGCTGCAGGAATTAGGAGGTTTGCAGTGAGGGGTTTGCATCTCTAATCTACGACAGTTTGCATTCATTAAACAGTTAGAATGATTAATAGATCCATATGAAACACTCCCTAAAAGTCCTATCTCCTCTTCAGTTTTGGGCTCAGGCACTCTTTGCACTCACACTACAAGCGTACCGCACCAAAGCCCAAGTGAACCGCGCTCAAGCACACCTCTTCCAACCGGGCCAGGGCCGACCAACTGTACCGTGCCTGAGCCCGATTCAGCGCACTCACACTTCTTAAACGATCCGGGAAACGGGCCTGGGCACTGTTCGGATAGCATAGAATCAGAATCAGAAAGAGCTTTATTGACAGGTATGTTCACACATACAAGGAATTTGTTTTGGTGACAGAGCTTCTACAGTGCGACAGAATTACAGGACAAAAAACAGATAATTAATATATTTAAAAATAGAAGTAAGTGGACAAGTGTATGTACAGGTATATTACTATATAAAACGTTATATGTGCAGCTGTTATGTGCAAATTGGCATGTAAAGTGTGTTGTTAAATAAGTGTATGTGTGTGTAACAAGTGTATAGCAAGTAGTGATGTTGGTTCCACGATTGTTATCATCAAGTGTTCATGAGATGGATTGCCTGAGGGAGGAAACTGTTCTGTGTCGGGCTGTTCTGGTGTGCAGTTCTCTGTAGCGTCGCCCAGAAGGTAACAGTTCAAAGAGGCAGGGTGCTGGGTGTGAGGGGTCCAGAGTGATTTCGGCAGTCCTTCTGCTCGCTCTGGATAAGTACAGTTCTTTGAGAGTAGGGAGGGTTGTACCAATGATTCGCTCAGTAGTCTCAACTATTCGACGTAGTCTTCGAAGGTCAGATTTGGTAGCAGACAGTTATTGAAGTGTAGATGAGGTGTAGAACTGTTTCAGAAGCTCCTTTGGGAGGTTGAACTTCCTCAGCTGACGAAGAAAGTACAGCCTAGTGTGAGTACGCCCTTACTCTCCCTGAAGTGGTTCTACAGCTTTACGAGTTCCTTTATCCCGTTGAACAGAAAAGAAGATATTTAGAAAAATGTGGTCTCCATTGAGTTCCATAGTAGGAAATACAAGTACTATGGAAGTCAATGGTTACAGGTTTCCAACATTATTCAAAATGTCTTCTTTTGTGTTTAACAGATGAAACAATTCAAGCAATGTGAGCATATGACAGCATTTTCATTTTTAGGTGAACCATCTCTTAATAATTCTGGGGAAAAAAAAGATCTAATTAATTTCACGAATGAGACCTTTGTCCCGCAGGTGTCTTTTTACCGTGGTGAAGTGCCGAGTGATCTTCCAGAGGAAGTGGCTAGAAAAAGAAAAGGTCCTGACGACCAGTGGATGGCGACACTTCCTCTGCGGATTCCTGTAAGTTAGCTCCAGATCCTAAAAGGAGAGTTCACACAGAATGAACGTTTTGTCATCGTTTACTCACACTTCATTTGTTTCAAACCAGTTTCTTTCGTCATAGAAGATATTTTGAAGAATGTTCGTCACGTTTTACTCAAACGCACAACTATATATTATAAATTAAATGATAATGAGGCGACGCAGTGGCGCAGTAGGTAGTGCTGTCGCCTCACAGCAAGAAGGTCACTGGTTCTAGCCTCAGATGGGTCAGTTGGTGTTTCTGTGTTGAGTTTGCATGTTCTCCCTGTGTTCGCGTGGGTTTCCTCCGGGTGCTCTGGTTTCCCTCACAATCCAAAGACATGCGGTACAGGTGAATTGGATGTTTCCCAGAGATGGGTTGCAGCTAGAAGGGCATCCGCTGCGTAAAACATGTGCTGGATAAGTTGGCGGTTCATTCCGCTGTGACGACCCCGGATTATTAAAGGGACTAAGCCGTAACAAAAATGAATGAATGAATGAATTAATTAATTAATAAATGATGATGAGAATTAACTTTTTACATATAAAGTAATGTACATATTTAATTAATAATAGTTATTACGTAATATATATGTAACCTTGTCAGCATTTTTTTCCCACAATGTCAGTATTTATTAATTATATTGTTTAAATACTATACTTTTCCCCCACAAGTCCAAACACATGCACTATAGGTGAATTGGGTAAGCTGAACTGGCCCTAGTGTATGTATGAATGAGTGTGTGTGGATGTTTTCCAGTGATGGGTTGCAGCTGGAAGGGCATCCGCTGCGTTAAACACATGCTGGATAAGTAGGCGGTTCATTCCGCCTTGGTGACCCCGTATTAATAAAGGGACTAAGCCGAAAAGCAAACAAATGAATGAAATACTATACAGTGTGTGTGTGCAGATTAATGTGCATATTATGAAAGTATCAACTCATCAGGAATGATTTGTGAAACACAGAGCTCAGAGATTGATGGGAGCATCTCAGGTGAGCTAAATCTGGGCGACCCAGAGAGCGGATACCTGACCCAGACCAACCTGCTGTCCATCTCCTTACGCATCAACCAGGAATGGCAGAACATCGGCATCAACCTGGGCATGAGCTACGAGCAGCTGGAGCGCATCCGCCACCAGCACAGGTGAGAGAGCGCCAGGAGAGGGCACTGTAAGCACTACAGCCCTCATTAAAGCACACATGAAATCAAAACTAACCGTATTGGTTTTGTTCGCTCACGTGGCTAGTTTTGTGGTGAACAATTCATCTGTGCAGAAAATTAAGAAAAATAATAATAGTTTGTCCATGTTAGCTACAATTGAAATCTGAAAATGCATTTAAATTCTCAGATTAGGTCTGTCTGTGGTATTGGGCGGGGCTAACATACTTAACCACGCCCCTCCAGCTGTCAGTTTGACTAAAAACAGAAATGGTGAGCAGGAGGAAGAGGAGTCTGTTAGGTTGTAATAACTACCCCCAAACCCTTCTCCAGATCTTTCTGAATGAAATGCCTACTTTACAACATCCAATCAGCTTGCGGTAAAAAAAAAAAACAAGCCACGCCCACTTTTTTTTCTGATTTAATCCTGTTTTCTTATTTAATATAACTTACAATACAAGAAAGCACTCAATACACTCCCTCTTTCCTCATTTAAGAGTGGTTTGAGTTTCTGTTTTCTAACACAAAAGAAGATATTTCGAAGAATGTTGGAAACCGGTAATTGACATCCATAGTATTTTTTGTTCCTACTATGGAAGTCAGTGGTTACCGATTTCCAACGTTCTTCAAAATATCTTCTTTTTTGTGTTTAACAGAAAAAAGAAACTCAAACAAGTCTGGATTTACTTAAAGGTACATAAATAGTGAGTAAATATTCATTTTTGGGTGAACTATCCCTTTAAATAACTCATTTTCTACAGATTTTACACACTCATGATCTTTGGATCCACTTAATAATCCACACAATTGTTAAGATACTGTAATTTATTGCATAATACAATGAATGAAGGGTGCCACGGTGGCGTAGTGAGTAGCATGTTCGCCTCACAGCAACAAGGTCGCTGGTTCGAGCCTTGACTGGGTCAGTTGGCATTTCTGTGTGGAGGTTGCATGTTCTCCGCCTGGTTGCGTGGGTTTCCTCCGGGTGCTCCGGTTTCCCCCACAGTCCAAAGACGTGGTACAGGTGAATTGGGTGCGCTAAATTGTCTGTAGTGTATGTGTGTGAATGAGAATGTGTGGATGTTTCCCAGAGATGGCTTGTGACTCGAAGGGCATCCGCTGCGTAAAACACATGCTGAATAAGTTGGCGGTTCATTCCGCTGTGGTAACCCCTGATTAATAAAGGGACTAAGCCGACAAGAAAATGAATGAATGAATACAATGAATGAACAGAATTTGAGAACGTATTTGTGGCAGTAATTTGAGCTTTTAGCAGGACATTAACAGATTACAGAGACGACATGCTAAAATCTGGACTATTTATCACGTTGCTAATGTGGTCAAATGTGCTAGAAGCAGGCAAGCTAGCTATGTGCTAAACCAGTTTCTCAACTGGTGGGTCGCGACCCACTTTTGGGAACATTTTTAGTGGGTAGCGGAGTGTGTGGTCAAAAAAATAAATAATTTTTTTCATTTATTTTCTTATACTGGACTTTTATTTTGAAAATTGCGTGCAACAACAGTTCAGTTTAGTTCATGGGACGGAACCTTTCCTAACCCTAACTGCTGTTTACAGTATTTGACTTTTTTACTTTAATATTTCTATAATTTCATACATTTTGTTAAATGACAGCAACAAAATATAGTTTATTTGTAAGTCTTGGTGATTTTCTTATGATTTATTTGTCACTACATGTGTATGCTAACTAATAAATATTAAATAATTATAATTCCTAAAATTATATTATAATTCCTAAAAACTTGGGTGACCATGTAAAAATGTGTGTCCCGTGGCCAAACCAGTTGAGAACTGTGCTAAACCATGTGAGCAATATAATAAATCATGCATAGAAACGTGATACGAACATCCTACAATATGTTAACAGTGAGGTAAAACATGCTACAAACATGGTAAAACTTTACCAAAATGGTAAATCGCACTAATCACACAATACTTCATTCATTCATTTTCTTGTCACCTTAGTGCCTTTATTAATCCAGGGTCGCCACAGCGGAATGAACCGCCAACTTATCCAGCATGTTTTACACAGCGGATGCCCTTCCAGCTGCAACCCATCACTGGAAAACTAGCAATACTTTTTAGTAACATAAATCATGCTTGAAGCGTACTTTGCTTTTTAATAGTACACTCTCATCCCAGCATCAATGTTTGTCTACAGAACTCACTAACTAGTGACATTCTAAACTGTGCAGTCTAGGAAATATTACCAAGCCAGCTTAGCAGCACCTCGTTAATATTCATGAGCTGTAATAGATTGGTTAATAGATTGGTTTGTTTAGTCCTGTTTGCACTGATGTAAATTTGCTCATAATGACTCTGGGGAATGCATTGAAGAGAGAGAGAGAGAGAGAGAGAGAGAGAGAGAGAGAGTGTGTGTGTGTGTGTGTGTGTGTGTGTGTGTGTG
>CAIGQQ010038644.1:2950841-2969262 GCA_903798035.1 Danio albolineatus | reverse complement strand
ATATATATATATATATATATATAACAATCTTGATTAATGAAATCATTTAGAAGAAAACAGCATGTTTTACTATAGCTTTTAGGGCAAGGACGCCTCCATCTTGGAATGTCGCTGTGTCTGACGTCACGGGTTGGTTCCGTTTCCTGACCTGAACAGATATAGTTGAAGTAAAGGACTGAACGCAGAGACTGGACAGTCTGGTTTAACACACTGCATAAAGTTGTGGATGTGCATTGCAGAGCTGCTGCAATGCAGGCATTAAAGTTGTGTCTAATATATACAAAAATATTTATATTTTTTATATCTTTTTATTTCTCTTTAATACCTTTGGTTTGATGCACCTTACTCACGCTGCTCCAACGCTACCTGATAAGGGGATTTACATTCAGACTAATGCAACAATTAAAATGATTAAAATGATATATGACTTCATGCTTTACACACGTCTGTGTGGATTGTGTCAAGACATATTCCCTTTTTCAAGTAGATCAACTCGATCTCTCAACATGTATGAAGGACGAAAAAACCTGCCATGTGAAAAACTACACCAATCTTAGTTTGGATTGAACCTGAAAAGAGGTGAAGGCTGTAGTAGTGAAAAGTAAAAGTACCCACCATCATTACATCAGGACTGGACCTTGTTGAAACCCAGACAGGCAGTCAGGTAGATTAATACAGAGAGTGAACCAAAGCGCATCAAATGATCTGTAATTAAAAGGGAATTTAAAAATTATTTCTAAATATTTAAAAATATTTTTATTAGCCCTGCTTTTATTTTTTATTTTAATTTTTAAATATTTCCCAAATGATGTTTAACAGATTCAGGAAATGTTCACAGTATGTCTGATAATATTTTTTCTTCTGGAGAAAGTCTTATTTGTTTTATTTCGGCTAGAATAAAAGCAGTTTAAAAATTTTTAAGAACCATTTTAAGGTCAATTTTATTAGCCCCTTTAAACCATTTTTTTTCAATAGTCTACAGAAAAAAACATCGTTATACAATAACTTGCTTAATTAATAACTTTCCTTTAAATGTTACTTTAAGCTGTATAGAAGTTTCTTAAGTTTCTAAAATATCTAGTCAAAAATTATTTACTGTCATCATGGCAAAGATAAAATAAATCAGTGATTAGAAATGAGTTCTTAAAACTATTATGTTTAGAAATGTGTCGAAAAAATCTGCTCTCCGTTAAACAGAAATTGGGGAGAAAAATAAACAGGGGGGCTAATAACTCTGACTTCGACTGTATATATATATATATATATATATATATATGTATTTGCACCAGCTCCACGTCTACAACTTCAAGCATTGGGTTAAATTAGGCTGTCCAGTCTCCATGTTCACTCCTTCCACTTTAGTTTACTTCCACTGTATCTGTTAAGCTGAGGGAACGGAACCAACCCTGTGACGTCAGACACAGCGATGTTCCAAGATCGTGGTGCCTTTGGTCTAAAATCTATAGTAAAACATGCCGTTTTCTTCAAAATGGTTACATTTATCGAGTTTGTTATGTATATTTTCATATATTATATATATCATACATATATTTTTATATATATTTTCATTTTCAAGTGGAAACCAATGAACAAAATAATGTTAACTTGACTGAGTGCTTCACATACTCTGTAACAAGACCATAGTACAAAAATTGTAGCGATTTTTATGGTATCACATTCCTTTCAAACGTTTGTTCTTGGTTCTTTGTGCTCAACAGCTCTTAAAAAACTTTTATTAATTTTTAAATATATAGTGAAAACAGTAATATTGTGAAATATCACAAATTGATCATTCATTCTCGCGATGGCAAACTGAATTATCAGCATCGTCGTGGACATGATTCGTGATTCTGAATTTGGTATCACTTTATTTTGATGGTCTCTTTAATGCATTTTGTTGAATTAAAGTTCCACTGCATCTACATGCCAACTAATTCTCATTAGAGAGTAGACTGTTAGGTTGGGGTTAATGTAAGTTGACATGTAAGTTTCTTATAGTCATTTATTGCCTGTTGAAGGAGCAGCATCAGCAGATATTAAGCAGACAGTCGACTAATACTCAAATGAGAAGTAACTGGCATGTAGTTTCAACTTTCAGTCAACAAAATGTGCAATAAGGACCATCAAAATAAAGTGTCACCCTTAATTTGGCTATTATCAGTGTCGAAAACATATTTTTGAAGATTTCGATCTAAAAAACTGTTACTTTTGATCAGTTTAATACACATTTGCTGACTTTTGAACAGTTCTGTGCTGTATGTAATACATAATATGTCATATTAACATCTTACCATTGACTATTAGTCAGCTCAGACGTGTGTATGAACGTATGACAGTGTATGTCCATTAATCCCAAGCGATGGACATTTCCACACACACATAAACCACGGATCTGACATACCGCCGAAGGTGAGTGTGAATCTCTGGGGCTAATTCACAGCACTTCTACAGCCATCTTCAGTCCGTCGCCATGGCAACTATCTCACGTCTGTAGTGTAGAAATATCCAGTGTTTGGAGAGATGATCGTGCAGATCAGAGCAGCTCCAGAAGGTCACAGGTCGTCATGTTGTTATGAATAGTTGATATCATGCAGTGTTTTTCCAGTCTCAGGAGTTTTCAGTTCGAGGTCAGGTGCTTTATTGTTGGTTTTAAAGCACAGACGTGCATATTTTGTAGTGCATGCTGGGTAACAGCTCAGGGTATTTAGTGGAAGTGCTCATTTATTGATATTATTTCTTGCTCAGTGGCATTTAAAGGGGTGGTTCATGATGATATCATACGTTAAACCGTTGTGAATCGTGTGAACATAAACAGCATCGGCATTGGCAAGCCAATTTGTTTTAAAAGCAACAGGTTTACTCACTTTTCTTAAGTAAAGCCAACTAATCGCTTTTAAAGCAACCGGCTTACTTTTTTAAGTAAAGTCAACTAAGAGCTTTAAAAGCAACAGGTTTACGCTTTTTTTAAGTAAAGTCAACTAATCGCTTTAAAATCAATTGGTTTACTCACTTTTTTTAAGTAAAGCCAACTAATCACTTTTGAAGCAACCGGCTTACTTTTTTAAGTAAAGTCAACTAATAGCTTTAAAATCAACAGGTTTACTCTTTTTTTAAAGTAAAGCCAACTTATAGCTTTAAAATCAATGGGTTTACTCATTTTTTTAAGTAAAGCCAACAAATCGGTTTAAACTCAATGGGTTTACTCATTCTTTTAAAGTAAAGCCAACTAATTGCTTTAAAAGTAACGAGTTTACTCACTTTTCTTAAGTAAAGCCAACTATTAGCTTAAAAAACAACAGGTTTACTCATTTTTCTTAAAGTAAAGCCAATTCGCTCTAAAAGCAATGAGTTTACTCACTATTTAAACTAAACATATTTTGTAGTGCATGCTGGGTAACAGCTCAGGGTTTTTAGTGGAAGTGCTCATTTATTGATATTATTTCTTGCTCAGTGGCATTTAAAGGGGTGGTCCACGATGATATCATGTGTTAAACCGTTGTGAACCGTGTGAAAATAAACAGCATCTCTGAATGTAAGACGCTCAAAGTTCAATGCAAAGGGAGACTTTAGCTTTTACAGAGTTAGCTTAGCAAAGCCTACAGTTAATGTTGAATGTTAAAGTGTCTTTTGGTCACCAAAGTTGACTTTATTGGATGAAAAAACAGTAATATCATAGAACAGTGGTTCTCAAGCTATTTTCACCACCTCAAATACCACCTCAAAAAAAAAGTCTCTCCAAGTACCACCATAATAACCGGTAATGAAGTACAGTAGCATAGTCGGCCCAATTAAGCAGCTACAGCTCTGCACAGTTCAAAAACGAGGCAGATTAATTCTTCTAATTAACAATATTTATTACTGTCAGCCACTTAAATAAAAGGTTTAGCCTATTAAAATCAATTTACTGATCACATCAGTGTTATCGTGCACGTCAAAGTGTTAAAAGTGTGTTCTTTTTACTTTAATTATTCAGAAATTCTTCTGCGTACCACTAGAAGGAAGCTTGTGTACCATTAGTGGTACGCGTACCAATTCAATTCAATTCACCTTTATTTGTATAGCGCTTTTACAATGTAGATTGTGGCAAAGCAGCTTCACATTGAAGGTTATAGTAAATCAATCTACCACAATTTGAGAACCACGGAGTATTGTCAAAGACAATAAATACACAAGACGTGTCATTCGTATAGTGTTGAATGGGGAAAGTGTAGCTGTCAATATGGTGAATGAAGCCCCGCCTTCTAGTACAGGAGCCAGTCAGTGATCGCTATAGATTGAGGAATTATCCCAAGTAGGTATTGCTGCAGCCCGGAGACCTCCAAGTGGGAGGGATTACACCGCAAGTAGGTTGGGTTTAGGTGGTGTGAAGACGTTAATAAAACACAACAGGTTACTGTAAGGTTGGATTTGGGGATGGGTTTAGGTGTAGACATTAATAAAACACAATATTGGACTCCCTGTCATGTACAACACATTAAATAAATAAAAATTCCAGATTTGTACAGCCCACATGGAGCTCAAGTCCCACCCACTTGGAGCTGGCTCCGACCTCCGTTTATACCCTTCTCAATTATCCGGGGGAGGGGCTCAGACCAGATGTGAGTTTCTGCAGGTTTTGTGTAATTTGAATGTTCCGAAATGAAGCTAAAGAGACAGTTGTTGTTTAATTTTATTGGTGATTCCTAATATGAATTTTAATCGTATAAGCTTGGCAAGCAATTTTAGAGAATTTAATGTTTCCTCATTTAGACAGAATGCTTGATTCATGTTTCAAAGATGGCCACCGAGTAAAATGCCTTATGGCCCGTTTCCACTGAGTGGTACAGTACGGTACGGTACGGGTCGGTATGGGTCACCTTTATCAGGCTAGCGTTTCCACTGCAAAAGGGTACTCTTTTGGTGGGCGTGGTGTACGACAGAAAGTTTGTCCACGTCATTTTCGCTCGAGGAAATGTCTACAGTAAAGCTTAATGGGTCGTTCACAAATCATACGAGAAGCACTTCTCACAAAACAGATGCTTTATTATACACATAAACACTGGTGTAAAAATGTCATTACTGACTGAACATGATCTGATTATAACTGCAGATCAATGATGCGAAATAGTCTACGGTCCGCGATTATATCAAATAAATTAATAAATGCAGCATATATGAACACATACTGCCCCACACAGTCTCCGATGTTACCAAATTACAGAAAAACTACACACAGCAGACATGTATGCCTTATTTAGGTTCAAAAACAATACGAAATAGAGCCCCGTCTGTGCAAACCTCTCATCTGTGTCTTTAATCTTCACCAGTACATGTAGCCTCTCCGTCATTATTCTCTCGTCAGAGAGTAACTCCGTCATTTCCAGTTTATAAAAATCCAGGTTAAGATCTTTGTTATTTCAAATATTGACGCGCACGCGATCGCAAGCGACAAAGCGAAAGCACTCGCCCTCGCGCTTATGGGCTCGTAACCCATAACAATCTGCTCTTCTCTCAGCTCTGTGGCCGTTCAAGACGACGACAATGTTTGTTTAAGATCGGGTCGACCATGGCTCGTTATTATATGCTGATATTATTTCGGAGCATTGTCTCTCGGCTGTGTATCAAACATGGCGGGTCCTTTGTTTTCATTCTGCTTGTTGCGTGAGCAAATGACGTATCTCTGTAAGCCAATGGCGTTCAGCTGCGCGTCTAGCTCCGCCTTTTCGTCACCCTTTGGTACGCTTGGGACCCATTGCAAAGGGTGACTAAAAAGTGGTACGGTACGGTTCGGTTCGGTACGCTTTTAGACAGTGGAAACGGCCTCAAAAGCGTACCGAACCGTACCGAACCGTACCGTACCACTCAGTGGAAATGGGCCATTAAAGGATCTTTGGTATTGTCAGTATTCGAAAAAATACATCATTGGTCAGATTGGATTGGTCAGTTGTTGGTCAGTTAAGTCAGCTCTTGGTATGACGAGTAGTTTGGAGAGTGTTTGCTGGTCTTAAGACAGTGACAGACTGATAGATTCGTCTGACAGTCACAAGATCAAACCACCGCTGACACAAAAACAGCATTCTCAGCTTCTTCTGTTCCTCTGTACACTGAAACTGAAAGCTGATCAGTCACGGAGGACTCTCAGAGTAAACTTTCATTGCTCGTGTCTCATTCTCATGTTCGTTTTCATCACACTTTAACAAATAAAATGCTGCAAAACTGGAAAAATGAAAAAAAAAAAAAAGATATACACAAAATATACATATCATTTCAGCTAGTTTGCAGATAAATAGTTCTGATTTCAATTTAATTTGTTGTACCAAAATAAATCAAATTAGAAATAAATGTAAAAACTATATAAACACTTCAAAAGATACAAGAAAACTGTGAAAAAAATGCAAATATAGACATAAAAACTGATTAAATGTATTTAAAAAATGACATTTTTCTAAAAATTATGTTTCAGTTAGATTAAAATGCAGTGGCTTTAGTTTAGGGTTGCATTTATGCTTCACTGTTTTCAAATAGAAACAATATTAAGTCTTTCATTGACATGACGGCAGCGTTTTTGGGGCCTGCAGGCACAAACGTTTGACGACAATAACTTTTGAAAACAATACCACACAAAAACTACAGTAGCATCAGTTTATGCAACAGATTGAATGACCTGTATGCACATTACGCACATTAATCTAAATGGGTGCTCAGCCAAACAACAAGAAGTGCAAAAATATTCATAAAGGCAGCAACACCATCCTTTCGAGCACACCGCCTTTGTGATAGATAATACATTTATATTTGTGGAGGTTTGGTGTTGCCACCTTTATAAATATCTGTGAATTATATGTAAACATTTTGGAGTTTACATTAAGATTGTTGACTTTCGATTGAGACTTTCGTAGATCTGAGCAAAGTGTGAGATTACTGGAGTCTTTTTCTAAGGGACGTCTCCATTCCATTTAGGGTTAAGGTTAAGACTAGGGTTAGAAATTAGCAATGCTTTTCATCTAAAAGGGATAGTTGACCCAAAAATTAAAATCCTGTCATCGTTTACTCATCTTTTACTTGTTTCAAACCTTTATAAGTTTCTTTCTGCTCTGAAAACACAAAGGAAGATATGTTGAAAAAAGCTGGAAGCCTGTAACCATTGACATTCATTGTAGTTGTTTGTCCTATTATTGAAGTCAATGGTTACAGGTTTTCACCTTTCTTCAAAATATCTTCTTTTGTGTTTTACAGAAAAAAAGAAAATCAAACAGGTTTGGAATAGACCTGTCACGTATAAGGAATTTTTATCGTGCGATATATTGTCTTAGAAATGGTTGCGATTAGAGATATTATTGTCAATTTGAGATCATTTTATGCCATTGATTACATAACGATTATATAACAGCATAATAATGCAGAGAACACTTTAAAATACTTATCATTCTTAAGGTTATTTACATTCTATAATTTGATGTTAAGTGGTAAATGTCCTATTACAGTGGTTCTCAAACTGTGGTATATGTACTAGTGCACTAGTGGTACGCAGGCTTACTTCTAGTGGTACGCGGAGGAGTCGCTAAATAAAGTTAAAAAATGAACACACTTTTGATCCTTTGATGCGTACGATAACACAGATGTGATCAGAGATTTTGATAGGCTAAACTTTTTATTTTATTTTAAATTTTCTAATGTTTATGTATTCTTTCTTTTGACGCTATTTTCCTCCCTGTATTTGTAACGGTTGTTGAGGCCGTATCCCATATTTTTATATGCCAATGTATAGTTTAATTACTTACTTTTCTGACACACAAAGCCTACTTTAATGTGCAGTGAGCAGATCTAATTTCTAATTTCTCTGTTCAAACTATTTAGAATGTTTAAAGTAGAGAATAATTAATAATAATAATAAATATTCATAATAAGAAGAACTAATCTGCCACTTTTTGAACTGCGCAGGGCTGTAGCTGCTTAATTACGCCCACTATGCTACTGTATTTCAATACTGGTCATTATGGTGGTACTTGGAGAGACAATTTTTTTTCTGAGGTGGTACTTGGTGAAAAAAGCTTGAGGACCACTGTCTTACTATATGTACTATTAACTGTCCAATAGGTAAATGTTCAATTTTGAACTTCGTCACCGATGAGGTAGAATCTAAATGTCATTGTAAAATGGCTTTAATGTTATTTGTAAATATATATTGCAATGGTAAAAAAAATATTACAAGTAATACACGATAAGTCAATATATTGATTATCGTGACAGGCCTAATTTGGAACCACTTGAGGGCAAGTATAGTCAAGTATAAGTGGGTACATTTTCAGTTTAGGGTGAACTAAGTTTCTAACATTTAAGATTTTATCTTTGCTTGACCTTCGTGTCTCCCGGAGGCCCTGTGAAAGACGTTAAATATCTGCGGTTTACAGTTTACTGATACTAGAAACTAGTGTGCCAGTCAAAACAAACCTGCTATTTCTTTGAATGGAGAGACGGATGGAATAATAAGGACAGGAAGATAACCAAACTGGTCCGTGTTTGTTAAAGAGAAGGCCAAAAATCGAAATGTTGCTTTATTCTGTTGAACACAAAAGAAGATATTGACTTCCATAGTATTTCTGCTTCCTATCATGGAAGTCAATGGTTAGAAGTTTCCAACATTCTTCAGAATATCTTCTTTTGTGTTCACGGAACAAATTGGAACCGATTGTGTGTGTGTAAATAGAGAGTAAATGTTTATTTTTGGGCAAATATCACCTCACTTTCAGGTTTATATCTCTCACAAATGCATTGAGTGGATAAAAAAAAGAGGAAACCAGCCAGAGAAAATGCAGAATTGAAGGTAGAGTCCAGTCCAGTCAGCAGAAATCAGGAAATGCATCAGTGGAGAGCAGGAGGAAGAGAGGGAGGGGCAGGATCCAGAGAGACGTGCTGATTGGCTTGACGGAGGGGAGGTACGAGGGAGAAAGACTGACTGTCTTCAAGTCGTTCAAATTCCACATATGATTAGCAGGAAACACACACACGCGCACACACACACACTCCTGACCTCTCTCTGTCTCTCTCTCTCTTTGCGTGACCATCAACACTTGTAAACTGTACTTCAAGTCACGGTTATAGAGAACTGGTTTGGTTTGTGGTCATGCTCTGAATGTTTTCTCATCAGAAACATTTCAACAGCGTTTAAAGAACGTTTCAGTAACGTAAACGTTGTGATTATAATATTAAGCAAGCATTTAAATATACTTCCACCAACAATTTCTATCAAGATCAGTTTTTTAATCACTAATAATAATATTTCACAGTGATGGGTTGCGGCTGGAAGAGCATCCGCTGCGTAAAACAAATGCTGGATAAGTTGGCGGTTCATTCCGCTGTGGTGACCCCGGATTAATAAAGGGACTTTGAATGAATGAATAACAATAATAATAATAATAATAATAATGTATATTTATTTAGCATAGTGCATTTATTTTGCAAAGTTGCTTAGTGAGCAAGCAACACAACAGGACAAAAAGCACACAAATACATGAAAAACAACACAATAGAATTACTATTTATGAAAGAAAAAACAAACAAAGCTTTGTATTATTTTTTAATAGAAATTTAATTACATTTTTTTAACTAATTCTGCAGATTTCCGCAGATTTCTGCAGATTTTTAGGCCATCATTGATTCTGTTTATTTACTGGTGTAAATGTGTGTAAATTTATATTTAATTCAGTTTTTAAATGAATTTCAGTAATAATCTTGACTATTACTAATAACTAGCAAAAAGGCAATTACAAATAAATGTCTCAAGGAAGATCCTCCATCTGTAAGCGAAGGGTATGATATTGTTAAAGAGGTGTATTACATGGAAGTACTGACATTTTCCTTGAGACATCAAGCCTATAAAATTTCTGCATACTGGGGTAAATGGTTGAGAAGAGATGTATTGTTTTAATCTCATTGTGGTGCTTCTACTTTATATATATTTTTATAGATATATTTGAACCCTGTTGATCTTTTATACGTAACCCTTAACATAATTTATATAGCAACATTCCATCAACGATAAGTACGAATGTAAATAAGATTATATTCGGTGACCCTTGACACTTGTATTGTTTTTTTTTTGTATGTATTTTTTTATTGTTGGTTTTGTTTGTTTTGTTCTGAACTGTTTTGAAAAAGGAAAAAATAAAATATTTTTTTTTAAAAATAATATTGACTAATATGAAAATATTCATAGCATTTATTTACAATACAGTTTGTAAAGTACTATTTTCTGTCTTTTAGTAGAGATTTTATATGAGATACTTGCTTTGTTTACCAAATAAAGTGGATCTAATTATATTCACATTGTAAACATTAAATAAAAGTTAAAAAGGTGTTACTTTTTATTTCATATATTAAGTTTTTAGTTGAAATACTCCCAAAATCATTACGCATAAATCCACAGATTTTTAACAAAATATTCTGCAGAAATTGCAAAAAATGGGCGCAGATTCCGTCTGGCCCTACTAATTTGGGTTAAAACGATTTAGCATTTTTGTTTTAGAGTGACATAAATATTGCATTGCATTTTGGTGTGTTTTTACATATACATTAACATTATATCGTAATTATTGTAAAATTATGCAGGAGGATATTAATGATTACATGAAAATATTTCATAGTGGGTTGAAGCTGGAAGGGCATCCACTGCATAAAACATATGCCGGAATAGTTGGCGGTTCATTCCACTGTGGCGACTCCTGATAAATAAGATACTAAGCTGAAGGAAAACGAATCAATAATTAATATAAAAATTACATTACTATTAGTATCATTTACAGCCTTTGAACTTTGATTGTACTGAGCTTTATCGGGAGTTTTATTTGTAATTAAATTTTGACTTGAGTCTGGATGGAAACAGAATGGACTCCATAAACCTCGTTGCCCTTTTTTACTGCTGCTATTGGGGACAGCAAATACATGTAAATGTTCCAAATGAAACAAATAGTTGTACTCAAACTCTACTTAATTTAATTCCCTGATTTGATTACAGCCAAATTCTTTTGGGAGCTTGAATAACCCGAGCAGCAGTGGTTAACACTCCATTCACATGAAGTACATCAGGGCCTTCACACAGAAATCACACTGACTTTTTTGCCTGGCCTTTTTCTACACTTTTTATTTAGTAACCATTTATCACCATCCAATTAATACCCAGTGGATCAACTCAAGCCCTACATTTAGTGTTTCTGCTGAAAATCCCATCTCAGTCGCCAATTTTTCACATTACAGAAAAAGATGCTGTTTCATGACTTTAAAATAGACATGATCGCGATTTTACCCCAAAATACATCAAGGCTCTGGATGTGTGTGCTGGTGAATCTCACAGCGCGAACTATTTTAAACTTCTGCATTCGTCAAAGTGTGATGAGAATAAAAATAAGACTGATAGATGAAATGAGAGGAACAGAAGGATGAGTCTAGTGGGAAGAATTTCTGGAGTCAAACAGCGAGAGATGACACCTGTATTATAAACACACTCTCAATCACCCTCTCTCTCTCTCTGTGTGTGTGTGTTTCAGATATCTGCCAGTGGAACGTGAATGCACTGAGATCATAAAACCAAAAAGTCTTGAAGAAGCCTGCAAAGACCGTCGCCTTAAACACACCTACACACACAAACACGCGCACACTGAAGAAGTACAGGGACCCAGATAAATGGCTGACAAACAGATCAGGTGAGTTTCAAAAGTCAGACATCACTTGTTGTATACTGATATATTCAATATGTTAGGGATAAAGTACATCCAGGAGGTTGTTATCGCAGAAAAAATCCTGACAGGTTTATCGGCAGCTCGACGCAAAGCGGAGCACTGTTGTCTAAGACTGAAGGGCTTTATATTGTGAAAACAACCATCCTGGTTGTACTTTCTCACTCATTACATGGCTACTTGCCACAAAACATACAAATTAGACACATTGTTTTGTGACGTCATAATTTATTAATTCTTTAAATCAATACAAAACTAACTGAAACAAAACCAGCTGATGGAGTATACACTAACCTGCGCATTATTCAGACCCAAGATGGTGCCAAACAGTCAAAAATGCCAAGCTGACAGAAACAAAAACAGCTGATGGAGTATACACTAACCTGTGCATTATTCAGACCCAAGATGGTGCCAAACATTCAAACGCAAAGCTGACAGAAACAAAACCAGCTGATGGAGTATACACTAACCTGTGCATTATTCAGACACAAGATGGCGCCAAACAGTCAAAAATGCCAAGCTGACAGAAACAAAAACAGCTGATGGAGTATACACTAACCTGCACATTATTCAGACACAAGATGGCGCCAAACATTCAAACACAAAGCTAACAAAAACAAAAACAACTGATGGAGTATACACTAACCTGCGTGTTATTCAGACATAAGATGGCGCCAAACATTCAAATGCAAAGCTGACAGAAACAAAACCAGCTGATGGAGTATATACTAACCTGCATGTTATTCAGACACAAGATGGCACTAAACATTCAAACGCAAGGCTAACAGAAACGAAAACAGCTTATGCAACATACACTTACCTGCACATTATTCAGACACAAGATGGCGCCAAACAGTCAAAAATGCCAAGCTGATAGAAACGAAAAGAGCTGGAGTATACACTAACCTGTACATTATTCAGACACAAGATGGTGCTAAACAGTCAAAAATGCAAATCTGATAGAAACGATAACAGCTGATGGAGTATACACTAACCTGTGCATTATTTAGACACAAGATGGCGCCAAACAGTCAAAAACGCAAAGCTGACAGAAACGAAAACAGCTTATGGAGTATACACTAACCTGCGCATTATTCAGACACAAGATGGCGCCAAACATTCAAACACAAAGCTTACAGAAACGAAAACAGCTGATGGAGTATACACTAACCTGCGTGTTATTCAGACACAAGATGGCACCAAACATTCAAACACAAAGCTAACAGAAACAAAAACAGCTGATGGTGTATACACTAACCTGCGCATTGTTCAGACACAAGATGGCGCCAAATATTCAAACACAAAGCTAACAGAAACGAAAACAGCTGATGGAGTATACACTAACCTGTGTGTTATTCAGACATAAGATGGCGCCAAACATTCAAACGCAAAGCTGACAGAAACCAAGCATACTTATCTACGTATTGTTCAGTCACAAGATGGCGCCAAACAGTCAAAACCGGTCAAAAACTGTGACAGACGAGCAGATACAAATGAATGTGGAAGTTTATGGATGTAAACAAATTCACTGACGGTCAAGGTGATTTGAAGTTCCCAGATGAGCCTGTTATTTCGCAGTTGTTATTTCTGAATAACATACCTTAGAATGTCACGACTGACCAATCACAAGCAAGTATTCCAGACAACTGTGTAATAAATCGTGGAAATCAACATGCACGATATTGATATTGTGGAGAATGCCGTGAACAGTTATTCTTTATTTAAATTTTTTTTTTATTCGCCAAGTACTTGGAGACTTTATTGATTAGATTTATATGTCGAACATGAACATTTGCACATTAATCTGACCTACTACATGCTCAAATGTGAGCATGTGAAAATACTCTAATTTATAAGACTATTTTTAAGACTTTTGAGGCGTAAGTCATTCATTATATACAGTAAGAAAAAAAGGCCCACAGCAGCTTCTCATACATATTCTCATATGCATATCTCAGCAAATTAATATTTTTTCTATATATATATTTGCAGATTTTTTCAACACATTTCTAAACATGATAGTTTTAATAACTCATCTCTGATAACTGATTTATTTTATCTTTGCCATGATGACAGTAAATAATATTTGACTAGATATTTATCAAGACACTTCTATACAGCTTAAAGTGACATTTAAAGGCTTTACTAGGTTAATTAGGTTAACTAGGCAGGGTAGGGTAATTAGGCAAGTTAATGTATAACGATGGTTTGTTCTGTAGACAATTAAAAAAATAGCTTAAAGGGGCTAATAATTTTGATCTTAAAATGTTTTTAAAAAATTAAAAACTGTTTTTATTCTAGCCGAAATAAAATAAATCAGACTTTCTCCAGAAGAAAAAATATTATCAGACATACTTTGAAAATTTTCTTGCTCTGTTAAACATCATTTGGGAAATATTTAAAAAATAAAATAAAAAATTCAAAGGGGAGCTAATAATTCTTACTTCAACTCTATATCAATTTGTTCTCTTTGACTCGTTAGATGTAAACGCTGCTTTATTTGCGAATGTTTTATGTGATACTTCAGTTTTACATATAAATATAATTCCCATCTTTGGATAGAAACATATAGTGTAAGTTATGCCTAGACCCACATGGAATCTGCGCACGCAAAAATCTGCAGATTTCTGCTGATTTTTAGCCCATTATTCAGTTTATTTATTTACTTATGTAAATGTTTGTAAATTTATATTTATTAAGTTTTTTAATTGATTTCAGTAATATTGTTGACAAATATGAAAATGTTCATAAGATTTATTTTCAATACAGTTTGTAAAGTAAAAATTTCTGTCTTTTAACAGACATATTATATGAGAGACTTGCTTTGTTTACCAAATAAGTGGATCTAATTGGATTTGCATTGTAAACATTAAATACAAATTAAAAAGGTATTATTTTTTATTTCGTATATTAAGTTTATAAGTACGATACTCCCAAAATCATTCCACATAAATCCGCTGATTTTTTACTAAACTCTCTACAGAAATAGCAAAAAATGTCCACAGATTCCGTCTGGCCCTAGGTATGCCCTGGCAAGCACTTAACACACAGCAACTACCAAATAACCCCATAGCCACAACCTAAAAACCACTCGGAACATCTAACCAACAGCATAGTAATGTCATAGCAAACCCAAACCCAACTCAAAATCCAGGAATTTTCTCTTGTACGTCTTGTTTGTCTCTTTTATTTTTTGCTTCAGTTTGCCTGCCAAGCTAATAAACGGCGGTGTTGCCGGACTGATCGGCGTTACGTGTGTGTTCCCCATTGACCTGGCCAAGACTCGCCTTCAGAACCAGCAAAATGGATCCCGCCTCTACACCAGCATGTGAGTGTTCAAACACATGATTCGAATGACAGAGAAAGATTCAGTTTGACCAATTCCATTGTACATTATATACCTCTTTACATTATATATGTTGCCTTCTGCAGGTCAGACTGCCTTATTAAGACCATACGGTCAGAGGGATACTTCGGCATGTACAGAGGTAAGTGCATGTGTTTAAGTGCCCATGAGATCCAACATAGGCTCATTCTGAAATCGTAGCCCCATATACATTACTGGAGATTGTGAATTATGTAGCCAGAAGTACATATGGCTGTATTTCATCTTTAAAACGAACGCTACGGGGCGGTATGATGCTGTTGCCAGTCTGTGCAGTGGCTTGCCGCGTACGTCTGTGGACTTGAGATGCAAACATGAATTGACAACGACGACAAGGTTCGAGTCTGGTCAAGAACGGTTTCAGAATGTGGGTAAGACAAAAACAAAAGCCAAAAAATTAAGTAAACAAGTAAATAACTGGGTGAGAATGTGGAAAAATACCTCCATATTTGGTGCTCTCCAGAAATGTATACAGTATAGGACTACATTTTCAGAATGAGCCTGGGTTGGTGAGGACATAATAAAGATTTTGAGATACTAGTATCAGTACGTTAGTCTTCTAGAATATCTAGTGTGCTCCAAAACAGTGACAAAATCCGCATTAAGAGGATATACACTTTCAAAGCTCGCAGTTTAAATGGATCAGCGATTTTTTTTATTTTGCATGTATAATCCTTTTCAGACCAGCACACCTATGAGTCCACAAAGCAGCGCAAATGGATTTGCTATTTAAACAAAGTGGTGCAAAAATGGGAAAATTAGAGTTGCGCTAGTCTGAAATTAGCAACAAATCGCGCCAAACATGTCTTGCGCCTCATTGCACCGGGTGTATGATAGGGCCCTTAAAGTTAATTGACAATTTAGAGATAATTTAAAAAATGGCACATAACAGGAAATATGTTAAAGGTTCAGGACACCCTGGAGTACTTTTTTTAAAAATTGTGTGTGTGTTGAGCATCAGTAAGACAGCGTTAGCTCCTGTCAGCTTTAATTGTGGGGAAAACTGGATAATGTTGATTTCATCTTCCGGGTTTAAAATCATTTTTGTGGCGGATCAAAATCAGTGACGTAGCACGAAGCTGCTAGTGGAGTGATGATGCATCGGTTTCTCATTATTATTCATAGCTGAGTTTTCCTATCCTATGAGAAGACCCTGCTTCTTAATTATTCATGAGAGCATGTGCTATCTGAAGGCAAAGCAGACCGGCCAAGCTGTGAGACCCAATGAATAGGTGAGGCCGCGTCCCCACACATTACAGGGTCATATGTGTTTGTTTCCATGATCCACAGGGTTTGTTGCGTGTTTTTCCCTGTGATGCTGTCAGGGCCGATACAGCAAAGCTGTTGGTTTGCAGCAAGCTTTTTTTGTCGGTAAAGCTATATGAGAACTGGAGAATGGCGGATTTTGTCTTTTATCAGTTGAGTTTGTTACCATTCAGACACCTCGCCTATATCTGTGCTGCTGTGTTTCACATTTAAAATCTTCCACATAACCGGTAGCGCTAACGGTTGGAATAGACAGGGCAAGAGCCCTGCTGCACTGCTGTCTGCATTCAGACCCGGGGATTGAGGAGGAGAGAAGTCCCTCTCATATACAGTGTTTATATAAACACCATTATCTTTATGATGATAGAACAGATTGTGGTTATGTGTACATATAATTACGAATAACTAAGGCCAGACGGAATCTGCGGACATTTTTTGCTATTTCTGCGGAGTATTTTGTTAAAAATCTGTGCATTTATGCGTAATGATTTTGGGAGTATCATAACTAAAACCTTAATATATGAAATAAAAAGTAATACCTTTTTAACTTTTATTTAATGTTTACAATGTGAACCATTATTAGATCCACTTTATTTGGTAAACAAAGCAAGTCTCTCATATAAAATCTTTACTAAAAGACAAAAATATTACTTTACAAACTGTATTGTAAATAAATCATATGAATAATTTCATATTAGTCAATAATATTACTGAAATTAATTTAAAAACTGAAAAAATATACATTTACACACATTTACACCAGTAAATAAACAGAATCAATGATGGGCTAAAAATCTGCGGAATTCTGCGCACATAAATTCCGTGTGGCCCCACACATAATATAACAACAGATGCAGCAGGACATTAAATTACTGTTTATTTCTTTGAATTTTTACTGTGTAAACTATAAACTCATTGGTCACCTCACGGTTTGTTTGCTCCCCTCTTTCTCCCCTGCTCTGCCAGCCACGCCCACTCCTCCCTCTGCTTGCAGAGCTCCACGCCCATCATGGAGCATTTTTTGAAAAGCTTCTGAGGTAGACTTGACCTGAAAGACGGGGATTTCATGGCCTTTTAATAATCTACATTTTCTCTCTCTCAGGTGCTGCGGTGAACTTGACTCTTGTCACCCCAGAAAAAGCCATCAAGCTGGCAGCAAATGATTTCTTCAGGCATCACCTCTCTAAAGACGGGTGAGACATAAACACACACACACACACACACGCACACACACACACACACACACACACACACACACGTACAGTAAATGCACAAATCAATATAAACAAGATGACTGAGCTCATTCTCACACACTCACACATCATCTGCTCTGACACACTGCTTGCTTTCATTACCGGCCTTGAACACTTCCACAAAAACACACACACAGCTCATCGTTTCCCTCTTCTCTCAATATGGCGACCTCAATACACATCAAAATACCGTGGTATCACCATCTGACACGGGTGTGTGACATACCGATGCTGCTGAACATCTCAATCCATTCAGCTCACAGTATTAGATTACCGCAGCGCATTAATATTACTGAAGCACACAGACAATACCCACAATGCCCAGCTCGGCTGAGTCTCCATGGCGACCGCAAACGGCACCGGTGAATTATTGACCGGCATCGCCATGACAAAGTGTGAATTATTAACAAGCACCAGTGTGTGTTTGATGTGTGTGTGTGTGTGTGTCTAATTACTGTGTGTGTAGGTGTGTGTTTCTGATGTTTGTGTGTCTTTCTCACGTGTGTGTATTGTGTTTCTGTCTGTGTTTCTTATGTCTAAGTGTGTTTCTGATGTGTGTGTGTTTCTGATATCCATGTGTGTGTTTCTGATATGTGTGTTTGTTTTGGATGTGTATATGTGTTTCTGATGTGTGAGTGTGTTTCTGATGTGTGAGTGTGTTTCTGATGTGTGTGTGTGCGTGTGTTTCTGATGTGTGTGTTTCAGATGTGTGCTTCTGATGTGTGTGTTTCTGATATGTGTTTCTGATGTGTGTATGTGTGTGTGTGTGTGTTTCTGATGCGTATGTGTGTGTTTCTGATGTGTGT
>CAIGQQ010038644.1:2908910-2919899 GCA_903798035.1 Danio albolineatus | reverse complement strand
GGTTAGCGCTGTCGCCTCGCAGCAAGAAGGTCACTGGTCTAAACACACGCTATAAGTCAACTGGTTTAACTAATTTGGCTGTAGTGTATGAGTGTGTGTGTTTTCCAGTAGTGGGTTGCAGCTGGAAGGGCATCCACTGCATAAACCATATTGCGGAATAGTTGGTGGTTCATTTTGTTGTGGTGACCCCTGATAGATCAGGGATTAAGCCGAAGACAAAATGATTGAATGAATAATCAGCCAATGGTGGCTCAGTGGTTAGCACTGTCGCCTGGCAGCAAGGAGGTCACTGGTCTAAACACATACGCTATAGGTCAACTGATTTAACTAAATTGGCTGTAGTGTATGAGTGTGTGTGTGTTTCCCAGTACTGGGTTGCAGCTGAAAGGGCATCTACTGCATATGGCGGAATAGTTGGTGGTTCATTTCGTTGTGTCGACCACGGATATTATAGGGATTAAGCCGAAGAAAAAATGATTGAATGAATAATCAGCCAATGGTGGCACAGTGGCTCAGTGGTTAGCGCTGTCGCCTCGCAGCAAGAAAGTCACTGGTCTAAACACATACGCTATAGGTCAACTGGTTTAACTAAACTGGCTATTGTGTATGAGTGTGTGTGATTCCCAGTAGTGGGTTGCAGCTGGAAGGGCATCCACTGCATAAACCATATGGCGGAATAGTTGGTGGTTCATTTTGTTGTGTCGACCACGGATATTATAGGGATTAAGCCGAATAAAAATGATTGAATGAATAATCAGCCAATGGTGGCACAGTGGCTCGGTGGTAAGCACTGTCGCCTCGCAGCAAGAAGGTTGCTGGTTCGAGCACCCTGCTTCAACACACTCACCTGTAGGTTTCAAACAAGCCTAAATGACTCAATTAGATTGCTCTGGTTTGTTGAACTGCAGCCCTCCAGGATACACTACATGGTTAAGTGTATAACTGCATGGTGTATAGTGCAGGGGGGAACAAAGTTGCACCTGGAGGGCCGGTGTCCTGCAGATTTTAGCTCCAACCCTAATGAAACACACATGAACAAGCTAATCAAGGTCTTACTAGGTATATTTGAAACATCCAGGCAGGTGTGTTTAGGCAAGATGGAGCTAAAACCTGCAGGGACACCGGCCGCTCGAGGACCGAGATTGGTGACCCCTGGTATAGTGTGTCATTTTGGATGTGACGTAAGTCTACAATTCTCATGAGCTCAACAAAACTGAACGATACAAAAGATTGGAGAAATGATGAGTCTCAATTTCTGCTGCAACATTTGGACAGTCGAGTCAGAATTTGGTGTAAACATCATGAAAGCATTGCGTTGTATTAGTGGTTCTGAGTGGTGGTGGTTTAATGGCGTTAGGGAGATTTCCTTGGCACACTTTGGGCCCATTAGTACCAATTGAGCATCATTGGAATGCTGATTGTTTCTGACCATGTTCCTCACTTTACGACCACAGTGGACCCATTTCAAGATGGATTCTTGTTGCAGGAAAACACAGCATATCTCAAAGCTCAAACCATCTTAAACTGCTTTACTGATGAGCTCCTTCAACTCAAATGGACTCCACAGCCACCAAATTTCAATCCATTAGAGCACCTTTGGGATTTGCGGGAATGGGAGATTCACATCATGAATGTGCAGCCAACAAGAAACGCCAATATATGCGGAAATCTCAACCATTTCCAGCCTATACCAAAACGAATTAAATTCCTATTGGGTGGTTTGTAACGTAAGATTGTGTTGTACAACAATGCTAAAGAACTCAAATTTTCCTTTAAAAAGTGCATGATAAATAAAGATATTGGCTGTTTTTCAATTCCAAGAATGCAGATAACGAACTTGTGTTCTTGTGGAGACCGGTCTTGCCAGGTCACATCGGGAAAACAAACTCGGTAGACCGCGAGAACAGAGAACGCGTCCTGTGAGAAATGAGATGCTGCGTTCTTACTGATGGTCATATTTTGGGTTTGGGGGTCTCCAACAGCAGGCTAATATGCATGCATGGTCAAAAAACACTTTCATTGTCTTATAATGCGCATTTATTTTTACCTCATTATCCCAGCGACTCCTATATGAATCGTTCAGCGATTCATTTGTTCCAAAACCCCTCCTTAGCGCGATGCTAAACTGTGCTGATTGGACCGATGACCCAGTCTGTTGCGATTGGTCGACATCACTCAGCGCGAGAGAATGCCCACCACGGCTTATCAATATTGAAGCAGTCATAGTGTGTGGGTGAGCATATCTGCCAACACTCGTTTTTCCCGGGAGTCGCCCATATTTCAGACACCTCACCCCTGAAACTAACCCCCCGGTCTGTCAGCATATCACTCTATTCTTCACCAGAAGTAAAAACAGCGACACACATTCAGTATTAATGCACACAGCGGCAAAAGCTGAACCATTATGAAACAGGACCGCCACACGTGTGTAGGAGAGCTGATGTAGCCATAGCAACGAAAAACAGCAGAGGAACACAGAGGACTTTATACAATATGTCTGTCTGAAGCTCCTTTTTTACATCTTAAACAACATTCCATCATAGATTGTCCTTCTTGAGTGACCGTGACCCATATGAAATCACCACAAAATGATTCTAATCTTAAATGATGATGATTATTATCATTATTAAAGCAAAATTACAATGTTTTCTGAGCTTATGCAGTTTTAGAGACTCCAGCCCAATATTGGGACACTTTAAAATGCCGTATGACCTGCCCTTTAAGGCCAAATTGTCTCCGAGCTGGTAATGGCAACCTTCCAGAACACTCTAGCAGCGATTTCTGCATGGACGCCTCTGATATTGTCTTCTCTATCTGGCTTCTTATGTTATTGTGTGCCGCTGCACTGTTAAGAACGCGATAAAGAGTGAAGACACAAAGCCATTGGACACCTTGCAGAGATTACAGTAATGAGCCTCATGCATCACGCTCGCAGTCATTAACAGCTCGCCCGGCGGCACATACATGTGAAGTTCTGACATTACACATTATTGAATGAGGTTATGGAAAATAAACTCAAACATCACAGACAGCTCCATCAGCGGGCGCAATACACCATTAATCTTCATATGGAAAGCTTATTACTTGAAAATATGTGTGTGTGTGTGTGTGTGTGTATATTACGTTTTTAATTGACCTCATGTAAATGCTGACTTTTGCATGAGCAGAATGAATTATGGGTAATTACTGGGACGTAGGTGTATCATGTCGATCCTTCTTGGATTAACACACAAGACTGCAGGAAGATGCTGAAATCGTGTTGTGATTTATCTGGAGAACACTTAAATGGTGGCGCAGTGGGTAGCACGATCGCCTCACAGCAAAAAGGTCGCTAGTTCCAGCCTTTGCTGGGTCAGTTGACATTTCTGTGTGGAGTTTGCATGTTCTCCCAGTGTACATGTGGGTTTCCTCCGGGTGCTCCGGTTTCCCCCACATGTAAGACATGTGAATAGAGGTGAATTAGGTAGGCTAAATTGTCCATAGTGTATGAGTGTGAATGGATGTTTTCCAGTGATGGATTGCAGCTGGAAGGGCATCCGCTGCGTAAAACATATGCTGGATAAGTTGGCAGTTCATTCCGCTGTGGCGACCCCTGATTAATAAAGGGACTAAGCCAAAAATGAATGAGTAACTCCAAAGTTTTAGTTCTGTTTTTGTTGTATCTTCAGGTGACCAAAATTTTATGTCAATTTTCTGTCTGCCTTCAGCTGGCGTTGATATTTGGTTTGTTTTAGGTTGTGGCATTAACTAACTAAAATAACTAACCAAATTCCAACACCATTTTAACGTCATATATGACAGCATCAGAGTCTAACTGTTATGAAGCAGATGGAGAACGGAAGTAAGTGAAACGTTATGGTGAGTTTATTCAGACAACATATAACACTCAGAGGAAGAGCCAGGAGGATACATGAAGGAATGGTTGTTCACAGTCTTTAACTTCTTCAGGAAGGATGGAAGACAAGAGGAGGATGGACTACACACACCAGATAACTTGACTGAAGACAGACAGATGACGACAGGACCACAGACTGGAGACTCGGGGAACTGGACGAACTACGAGGAAACAGAGAGACTGGTAAGTACAGATATCAGAGTTTTGGAGTGCTGGCTATGCCGGGGCTCGTTTGCACGAAAGCGGACTCTGAGTGTTGTGATGACGGGGTCTTTATAGGTGCTCTGTGATGGGAAACAGCTGTGCGTCAATTAGAATTCAGGTGACAGTGCTCTGGGTGGATGAGTGCCGGGAGAGCCTGGCCAATCCGTGACACTAACATCAGTTGACATTTATCTTTGGTTGGTTTTATGTTGTGTAATTACCTAACTAAAATTCACTTTAATGTCATGTGATGTCCATATGTAGTGGTTTAAAGATCAATATGATCGTTAAAAAAATACTACTAAATAAATTGGATTTATTTAAAAAATCAATAAATACAAAGAAGAGTCAAATCAATATGATTTATACAACTGGTTGTGCTGCCCTTTGTAATGAATAACTGCCTGAGAAAATGACTAACGTTTAATTCATGGAGTGTCCGCAAGGGGGAAAACTAGAGCTGCAGATAGTAGGCGTTGTTTTACTACACTCAACGCAAACAGCAGCTTGAGATCGTGTCCGATGATTATTATTAATTTCCCCTTTTCCAGGTATGAAACACACAGAAATGTATTAAATATATACAAATGTGGTAAAGGGATTATTATGTGATCATGTGTTGTTTTGTGAATATATGTGAAAGGTTAAAGCAGAGATAATAGCATTACCAATGCTTATCGGTGAGTACATGCTAACCGCAGTGATGTGTTGATGTATATCTCTCTGTGTTTAAGGTTAAATTAAACGTACTTTGTTTCATTGTTATTTGAAAGAGGGTGTTGCATAAAAAAATAATAAGTGACACTTTTGTTTATAAATGTGAAAAACAGTTACTTTTGATGTTAATTGTTTGAACTGACAAAGTATTTTCATAAGGAAATGATTGATTATAGTTGTAAATGGACACAAAATTTGCTTAGAGTGTTACTTTAAAGGCAAAAGTACTATTTGTAACACTGGGTTCAAAGTATATTGATGTAATTTGATGTAATAATGTGTTTATTTGTTTGTTTTTGTCATTTATGTACTAATTGTTAAAGAAAAATTACATTGTGTGACGAAGTTAATACAGCTCACCGCAAACAGCAGCTTGAGATCGTGTCTGATGATTATTCATTAATTTCCCCTTTTCCAGGGGTGCAACACATACAATGTTAAAGTCTAATGCTGTGTTCACACCAGACGCGGCAAGCGCGGAAAAGTCACACTATTCGCGTTTAAATAGACGCGTGAACATTTGAGTTTACTCGCTTTATTTGCACGTCAAATCCGCTTCATTAACGCGTCAAATTCACTTGAGAACAGACGCGGATTCGCATGACGGGCAGGGCTTCTGTCTATGGCCTGGTGACTCTAGCTTTATTGCTAAATGGCTAACATGGAATTTACAGAGTAAATAACTGTTTATGTGCTTTATGAAGGCTGAAAAACAGCATCGATTCATTTGGAGCCGTATCTGAGTCCACTAGATTCCTTCAGAGGTGCACTGAGCTCTATGAATTCATAAACTCCTCCAGAAACTTAACCTGGATGATGGAAGCTTTCAGCGGTGCTTCTGACTGAGCCAAGCCCAGTTTGATGAACTGTTGTCGGTGTCGGCAGGAGGATTTTCCACTGGGACACCAACAACAGGCGCTACTTCATAATCACACCCCCACAAGAGCAAGCCCCTGATTGGTTAAAGCGGCGCGAATGTCTGCTGAAGTTCAGTTTTTCGAACTGGAGCGTTTCACGAGATTTGCGCGTTAAGTGCGTCAAACGCGCAAAACGTTCAATTCACACCGCACCATTCGCGCATATCATGCCGCAGGATGCCTATTCGCGCCTTTGCATTGACTTAACATATAAATCACTCGCGCTTGACACGCCTACCGCGTCTGGCAGCATAACATCAGTAATTGTTAATCTTTGGTCGATATTAGGTTTTGACATTAACTAACCAAAATCCAACATCTTGATGTTGGAGTCTGACCTCAAACTGATGTTGGGTTCTGATGTAAACCTGATATTCCAACGCAGGCTCATTCTGGAAATGTACACTCTTAAAAAAAAAGGTTCCTTGAGGTTCTATATAGAACCCTAGGGTTCTATACTTGGCCAGTAGAACCTTTTACCCAAAAAATGGTTCTATTTAGAACCCTTTGAGTGCAAAGAACCTTTTTGATTAAAATGGTTCTATAATGTGGGATTTATAACATAATTATATAGTAAAGATTATAAATAATAATAAGCTAAAACACAGAGAGACAAAGCTTTTTGAGTCAAAACCTAATAAAATGACTGCTATGGTCAAAAACCTAATCAATGTATGATGGGATTTTTGTTTCACGCAGGTTTGAACATTACCATATAACTAATATTTATATATGCTTAATATTTAACATTTTTGACGAATTATTTTGTGAAATTAATTAAATAACCAGTTTGTTCAGACTGTACAGTGTGTTGTTATGGTTTAATACATTGTTTTAAAGTAATAATCATGAAAAAGCCCTCTGGTGACGTCATTCATTGGTGGACTGGTGGTGAAGAGCCTGGAGAGTGACGGTTAATTTTTGAAAAGGAGAACTCCGCTTTTGCAGCTCCATCATTCAGGTACGTTATTACTCTTTTAAAACTATAATAATTAAATATTTTGTATTACGGGGTAATGTTTCTCTTCCCTTGTCTTATATGGTGACAGACTGAATAAGGGGTAACGTTAATATGGATTAATACTGTGCTTGTAAGTTTCTGATGGTCTCTGTCGACAGCCTTCGCTTCAGAAATCTGTGTCAAGCTGACTTTGCTCTGCTTTTTGTTCGAAATAAGTTACAGTTTCGCTTTATTTGTTTGTCAGTATTAATTAAAATATCAATAACAATAAAACAGGTGCGTTATTCGATGGCGGGCATTGAGAGGCAGCGCGAAGCGCTTGCACGCTCTTTTAATGGTAACTTCTTATGAGCCGATTTCCGCTTTCGTGCAGTTTTTATCTCCAACCTTGAACAAACAAGTACTCCCAGCTTGTTCGTGTGTGAGTTTAGCCGAGTTTAACTCGGGCTAAACTCTGTAAAGTAGTGTACACGCCGGCTAGTCTGCATTAAAACCGCAAGGGAGCATGTCGCGCTCGTGCCCGCCCGAGTCTATGCACGCGCCCGCCCGCCCGAGTCTATGCACGCGCTATTGTGATGATTGCTAAGTGTATTATTGAAACCTTTTAAAGCCAAAACATATTTTAATAATCCATAGATAATAGATCAGGTGTTATTTATGAAGGACATACAAACATGCAGGCTAAATGTATTGTGAAATGTTGAACCTTGTTAAATATAGGCTACATATATGTATATATTGTGCTAAATAAGTTTAAAATTCATATTTTAATGTATATCTTTCTTTTCTTCAAACAGCCTGGAAACTGAACTGCATCGTAAATCTTGTGCTCGGTATGTATTATTGCTTTTAATTCTAAACAAACTGTATTAAGTATTATGAAATGAATATTATAAAAGACTTTAACATTGTATTGTAACCTGGGCTGCAGGACACAAATAGCTTTGAAGAGGAAGGATCCCAGCTTAAAGAAGGACATGCGTTACATCCATAATTGTGACACAATTATCATCAACAAGGACACCTGGTAAATATTGTATTTTATAACATGCATATATCAGACTTGGTTGTTGTGTACTGAAATAATATATTTATCACAAAAATGTTCCATTACTTATTGCTGCTGTTTGTACAGTGAGAATATTAAGGTCATTGCTTATTAAAAAGTCCTGCAAAGAAAATATGTTTTAAAAGAAAGTGTAAATTTGCCTACAGGATACCTTGTTGGAATGTCTGCAAAACAAATTTAAAAATGAAAGGATTTCAGTGGTGAGCTCATCAATCATCTTGCAAAATGAAACAAATTAATGGGATGAAAAGGAAGTGAACTGTACTCTGAGGAACTTAACACAAGGCAAGTTCAGTTCAATACATTTGATGCCAAAGGTAGATTAATTCTGTATTATAAATTCATATTTCCACACTCTAAAATGCTGTCTTCCTACCTCAGATTGTGATGGACCTGGAATGAGACATCAGATACTCATAAGTCAAGAACCGAATGAACACCCTTTTCCAGAGCACAGATTATGGAGGGGTTTGCAGAACTAATGAAGCAGTTTTTTCTTTTTGGAGTGCCACAGCTTGTGAGTAAACACTGTTACATTGTGTGCCAAATAGTTTTGCGTCCATGATGACTTTAAGAAACTTGTATTGCTGAAAATATGTCATTTGGAAACTTACACATGAAGTAAACAAAATGGTTTTTTGCATTTAGGATGCTGCATAGAAAACTTGGTGAAGAACACAGAAACATCTTTAAAAGAAATGGCCCAAAAAGGGACGGAAACAAGGAAGTGCTCCATGACAGTCTCATTGGACCAGCAGAGGAAACCGCAGAAGGTAACTACACCCTATACTACATACTATTTGCCCCAAACACACACACACACACACACACTCACACACACTTTAATTGTATTGATTATAACTGTAATTCTATTTGATGACATGTTAATTGGTTAAAAGTACTCAACATTAAAATATTGTTTTACAGAAATCCAAAGGTCCTACACCATCCAGGATTCAGCAGCTCTCCTGATTCCACCAAGGCTTGAAGTGTCAGTATTACAATGGACAACACTCACTCGCTATCCTTCTACTTCCTCATTTATCAGAGGCACCACAGAGGAGTGAATCACCAACTAATCTGCCCTTTCCAGCCACAACCCAGCACTTGGAAACCCATATACTCTCTCATACAGTAGATCTACACACATTCACTCACTATGGCCAATTCACCTATACCGTACACATGCTTTTGGACTTTGGGGTCAACCGGAGCACCCAGAGGAAACCCACATGAACACTGGGAGAACTTGCAAACTCCACACAGAAATGACAACTGGCCCAGTCGGGACTCGAACCAGTGACCTGCTTGCTGTGAGGTGACAGTTCTAACCAGTGAGCCACTGTGCCACCCATGGACAAAACTATTTACCTTATAAGAGAGGCTGACAGACATGGACATGCTACAGGTTGTGGAATGGCTGTTTGCAGTGTTTTGTCTAATCATTCTGCAATGTTTTAGTGATGTTTCTTATTAAATTATGTATAAAATGGATGTTGTGATGACCAATACATGCAGGTACCATCCACTTTTTGAAATTGTAGTGTTATTAAATAGATGTTTTGATTGTTTGTGTATTGTTTCTATCTGCATTGTGATATATTTCTCTTCATTTTAGACATGTGTGAAAGTTAAGCTCTGTATTTGTTCAAACAGTAAAAAAGCTTATAAAAGTGAAGTCATTACAAAAACAGTGTTGAATGCCATTAAACTGTTAAGGTAGATCTGCTGTCCAATGCAAAGTATGCAGAGGTGCAATTTTAAATATTTAAAAAAATATTTTGTATAATGAATTGAATAAATTTAAACAATTTGAATTGTCTGGATTGGTTTTATTTTTTATTTATTAATAAGTAACAATAATTCAATAATAAATAAAAAGAACCCTTAAATGGTTCTAAATAGAACCATCTAACTTGAATTCAAAGAACCATTTGGGGTTCTATTTAATGAACCCTTAAAATGGTTCTATATAGAACCTTTTTGGGGTTCCATATATGAAGCGCTTCATAGAACCGTTTTTGGTTCTATATTGAACCGTTTGTTTTAAGAGTGTAGCCGTATATACATTTCTGGAGGTCACGAATTATGTAGCCAGAAGTGCATGTGGCTGCATTTTGTCTTGAGATGCAGAGAGAAGTTGACCCCGACAATGGGGTTTGAGTCCTGCGACGAACGGTTCCAGAAAACAGATGAGACAAACAAAAGCCAAAAAAAATAAACTAAGTAAATAACAGGGTGAAAATGTGGTAAAATCTAATAATGTGGTAAAAATCAGGCTTTTCTTTTTCTGGATTGCTTTTAAAAACTTGACTGGGTTTAGAAAATGTGTGGGCGTGTCAATCGAGCTTTTGAAAACACTATTGGTTGGGTTTAAGGAAGGAGGAGGGTTGGTCAGTCGATCGGTTAGTCAGTTAGTCAGTTGACAGCGACCTCTTTATGATTTATGAGAGAAGAGCAGGCGCAAATGGCACTCGCGCAAGAAATTTGAGATCTCAGAAAGCGTACACAGCGGCCTCTGGTGGATTCACGAAAACAAAAACAGCAAAAAACGTACCTCCTGGGACATATTTGGCGCTCTCCAGAAATGTATATAACAATACATTTTCAGAATTAGCCTGGGTTGCGATTGTCATATACAAACAAAATTCAAAGTTGGAGTCCAACGTCAGTTTTACGTCTGTGTGACGTCCGGTGCCTGCTGGGAAACAATAGAAACCTTCATAGACTTTGTAATTATCTGAATAGATATATTGCGAATTGCACTTGGTTTATTGGATCTTTGGGTCTCTACTGGTAATTCTTTCTGTCTATTGTTGGCTAAAACCTGTAAACGCTACTAGAAAATGTCATAGACCACACTAAACCCATTAAATGCATGGACTGATTGTGATGCATAGAATTATGATTTGAATTTTTTTTTATTGTATTTCGGGAAACCATTATAACTTATTTTTTTCCCCATAGGGTTACCTTACTATAACCTATAAAGATATTCAAATATGTTATTTTAAAAAGCACAAAAAATTGTAAAATTGAAAAAATAAAAAAATTGGCATAAAATATGTTAATAAGATATATACAGACCCATCTATTGCATTATATATATTTATATTATACACCACATGAAGACTTTAAAATAAAACTCACTTTGGTTTATGAAAAAAGAACAAAAAGCAGGTTACACAAAACACACACACACACACACACACACACACACACACAC